>NW_019091544.1:7038-32127 GCF_001949145.1 Acanthaster planci | reverse complement strand
CCCTACAATGACTTCGGAGGATTGAGGATGAATGGAGTTATTGGTGTTCAGTGTGTTTCACAGTACTGTGCAAATGCATGTACAGTCTCTAGTCAGCCATGAAGTGAGAATTGAATAGAATTGCTATGATATTGAGCCCTATAATAATTTAGGAGGATTGCGGATGAATGGAGTTACTGGTGTTCAGTGTGTTTCACAGTACTGTGCAAATGCATATACAGTATCTAGTCAGCCATGAATTGAGAATTGAATAGAATTGCTATGATATTGAGCCCTATAATAATTTAGGAGGATTGCGGATGAATGGAGTTACTGGTGTTCAGTGTGTTTCACAGTACTTTGCAAATGCATGAGCAGTATCTAGTCAGCCTGTAACACATGTACACTGTGTATGTATTACTGTGTTCCACTGGTTCAAGGACAAGACTCCCATTGTTTTAGCTGTTAATGGTCAGTCAAGGCTATCCCCTCACTGCAATGTGTTTAGACCAAAATTTTATGATTTTGAAGGATTGAGGATGTGAGCACCACTCATTTTGAGCAAAGTACAAATATTTTGAAGATTTTGGAGGATTGAGGGTGAATGCATTTTTGAAGTATAGCAATTTGATGATTTTAAAGGATTGAGGATGGTGCCCAGCAATTTGGACTTAAGGGATTAGGGTAAATTTCTTCATTTAAATCTAAATTTGTTACATTTTGACAAAAATTAACACAAATACAGCTAAATTTGATTGCTTTGGAATAGATAATTACGCTGACTCATCTCAAATTCTGATTTCAATTTGAAAAAACACTACACTTCACAAAATCTGAATTCCCCCCCCCCAAAAAAATTTAAAAACAAATTGCCAACGCTGTTTTATACAATGTACACACATGCAATCAGCTGTTGGCTTCTTTGCATTGTAAACTGATTTACCTGCCTCATCTTGTGGGATGTCTGAAGGCTTTTACATAAACAATGTCCAATGTGAGTTATAGGCCTCAATGTCACATTATATGGCTTTCAAGCACATGTCTAGAGTCAAGGCCAGTCTTAAGAAACAGGGTGAACAATGACAAAGAATGATCTTGTCACAGCTCATTTGAACACCTTGTGAATTGGCTTAAGATTGAATGACTTGCAATGGATTTGTGATGGACTTGCAGGGACTTGTGATGGACTTGAATACAACATTGGGGACAAGATGGGAACAGCTGCTCCCTGTAGCTATATTGTTGGTTTAGACCATGTTGGTAATGGAAATGGTACCACTTGGCACGATCAGCAGAATTATTCAATCTTGCAGCACGTTCTGTTCATCATTTCGCCACTTTTAGGACAACATGACCATCAGTCAAAGTTCAGTGTACTAGATGCATCTTTAGATCCATACAAATACAGTACTTCTTCTATCCATGACCAATCTTTCAAGCAATGACAGAATATACATGTATATGCATACTATTTTTGCATAATGTCCTTTTTTATTTTGAGGCATAACCTGCATGTACATGATCAAAACTTGACACAAAGTCCTTTTTGTGCTTTTATTTCTTGTGGGCACTGATGTGCCAAGCACAGAGATCACTGCCTGAAAAGAAAGTGTTAACATTGCAACAGCGCGCTCATGTACATGTACATAGCACCCAACAGCTTTTGCTTATCGTTCCTGCCTTTCAGGCACAAATAATGAGGAGCCCTGTAATTCGTCAGTATGATCCCCAGTGTGCCGCAGCCAATTGCCATTTCAACCATTCAGTCCAGTCGCAGCTAAGAATTACACACACATACGGAAAGCATCTGAAGCCAATTTCCATGTCCTGTGTGCAGGTTGCAGCCGTAGTCAACCATTCGGTTGCGGCTCGTCTTTGCAAGAACACATGTGAACCGCATGACTCTCCGACACTGACCAAGAAATATTTGCACCTTTTTTTGGAAATCGGCATGGTTTTGGCCTGTTTTTTTCTTGGTACTCAGTACAAAGGTGTAGAGCTTAAATTACTTTTTCATTTGATCTATGACTCGAGGCATTTGACTAAAGCACTGTCAAGCCTTGTTTTGGTTTGTGACGACTACAAAGAGGTGACCAAAAATGTGCATTTTTCTGTTGAAAATCCCCCAAAACATGTATAAGGAGTTGATGAAGCATACATGTATGAAACAGTGTTTATTTGGAAGCTTGGAATTTCAGGAAGAAAAGGAAGTTGTTATTTGTCAAAAATCGATGTCAAACTGGTGCCGAACAGGCCTTTTGTATTGGGATGCTGTCGCACAGCTGTGGACATACACTGTATATGGTGTATGCATACATCAGATTGATGCATGGTGCACAGGGAGCAAGATGCAAATGACAAGTGCATAAACCACATATATTGTTTCAATCCAACACTATCAAAAGACCCTGTCAAACATAAACAGACTTTAAGTAACTTATGATACCTGACAGATTTGGTCCCCTATTTTTATATTGATGACAAAATATCACATCAAAACTATGCTTCAGTGATCTTTCACACATCACTGAAAATTTCAAGCCCAACTCAACTGTCCTGTTTAAGTATACATGTACATGCGTCCTATGGAAAAAATGTTGCATCCTGACTCCACTTCAGCAGTTGTGTACAAAGTCTATGGGGAGTGAATAGAATTGTTTAAGTATTCCCCAACAACATCATTAAATGTTTCTCAGTCCAGAATTCATGTCTTTCCAGCATTTCTGTAATGACCGACTTTTATTGAGATGATATATGATGAGAAAAGTGGAGTCAGGATGCAACATTTTTTCCCATCCTATTAGTATGGATAAAGTTCTCCATAATGAAAGATATATTGTTTACTTTACACTTCCTCTGTGACTAACTACAGATCTTTGTCCAGCTCTGGCATGTCTGGAAGTGGAGCTATTAATGACGAACAAAACTCTATCTGGTTCAAATACATTGATGAAAATAAAACTTGTGTCCATCCCCAAAAACATGAAAAAGTGACGGGCTAATTACACCTAATTTTAATAAGAAAAAAATTTATAACTTCACTATACTATTACCTATTGAGCTAAATTTTACACCATTCAATTTCTTTTGATATTCTCTTTTCAATGGTACTAAATTTGTGGGGGTCAAATAAAAAACCTGAAAAGTGTCGGACCTCATCTTAAGTTAGAACCCTGTTTCCTACCTCCATGGTTAGAACCTAGGCTGTAGACGTCAGTGGATATTAAAAAAGACTGCCGTCCAACCTTGGCTACCTACCTGCGTACCCTTGCCGGCGCCGGGCGGTCCAAGCAAAATCCCACGTACACCTTCCGGTGTTTCCGCTGGCTTGGGAACCGGTTGAGCTTGAGGTACAGGTGGCATGATGACGAAAAACCCAAGGGAAATTGATTCAACTGACCGAATCCAGTTTCCAGGCGAAAAGAACTCTACATATACAATTCACGGTGAATAGCCAAACTTTAGGACCAACTCACGCGTTGCGCATTGCGTGGCACCCAGTTCGTGCACGGGGCATGCACAAGACATGCGTTGCTACGTAGTCAGTTGACCTATTTTCAGTGTTTAAGAATCGTTTGGCAGTGTACTGGATACTAGATACAAGTATGGTCGTGTCCAAACCGTGTCTATGTCTTTGGCTTTCTGCTACAACTGCATGTATGTTAATGTGGTGAGCAGCTGCAGCCGTAACAATAATGCCAGTTCCTTAGACGGCCGGTGACACGTGACTTTTGACCGCTGATATGACATTGACTGTCTTGGTCAAGAAATTGACAACAAATTCTACTTTTTAAATACCATTGTGAAAATTATTGTTGAAAATTGAACACTTGTACATTTTGCTGGTGATTTTTAAATTGCTGGTATTTACTTAATCAACTGAAAATTTCGTTCATTGTACAGTACTAGCCTAAATGCTAGCCACAAAAGTGGAACCTGGAGGTACAATTATACAAGTATAAATGTAACTAAAGTTGTGCTCGTAATCAAACTTCACTGAAACTATAATAAACGCCCATCGTGGGCTGTATGTAAAAGTGGCATCTTTATTGAGCTCTCGTTGATATGCATGTAATTGTTGATGTTTACTACTAGATGCACGGTATTTGCTTTGAGGCATAGTGCGTCACAAAAAATTTCGTCAGCAGCGAGTGTGAGGAAAGAAGACCAGCGCCATAGCCCCGCCCCCAGGTCCAGCGTACGACCAGGCTAAATCACCAGCTCATTTGGCCGAACTGTTCCCTTGATAAACAAGAACAAATCATGCACTTCTCAATCCCTGACACTCAAGATATTAACGAGGGGAATAGTAATTATACCGTGAGTTCTCGTTTTAATCATGTTTTCTTCAAATATGTTAAATTTGATAGCAGCCTATATTGCATCATCTGATCATGCAAAGATGTCTGCATGTCGTGTTGCATATTTTAAAGGCCCATCATGCCTATAAAAAATAAAGCATTTTAGGGCCTATGATTGGACATCCTTAAACAAGTGGATTATTTTCTCAAAACTACATTTTGTTATTTCTAACAGTAAATGTCACAGTGTAGCATTATGTATCATGGTTTTGTTTCATTTTCTTAGTACACATACCCACAATTTATTTATTTTTTTAATTTCATTTCTCGGGAAACACTGGTAAACAAAACAGACAGTAAGACGTAAGTGCACATGATGGAACAAAGGACAAAACACAACCAGCCCCCGATAGATTGCCCCAAAGAAAAAGATTGCTGTCAAGGGGCTCTCCAGACTGATTGGCTTACAAACTTACATAAACAGTTATGTACATGTAGTTACTATTAAAGTATGAGTTTCAGATTAAGGATAATGGAGTGACCATGTACTCAACCTGTAGTTTGAGGACTGTCAAGAATACTGGTACAATTTTGCAGTGCATATTTTCGCAGGATAACAAACTTAATCACATATGGAACAGTCATAGTGCAGGCCTAACCACTAGGCCTTCTCCATCATTTATGATTTTAAAAGCATGCCATTCCTGGATATATCGGCAACCCATACTGTCAACTCTTTTATTCTTTCTTCCTTGCTCTATATCTATGTTCAGAGTTACAATCTTCATGTGAATGGTGTTTTCCACTGCTCACTGCGTTTCTCCCAGCTTCATGACTTTCAGGAGCAAGTCAAAAAGGAATTCGGTACATCCTTCTTAGGAACCCACAAGTTCCCTCCAAAGAAGCTGCTACCACTAACGCCGTCACAAGTGGAAGAAAGAAGACAAAAACTGGAGAAATACATTCAACTCGGTATGATCCGACGATTTCAACCTTGGGCCAGATCTTTCTTTATCGATTGACTCGGTCATATTCATTGCTAAACAGAATCTTATACTGATCAAAAATTAGCTGAAAATGGTCACATCATGTAATTGTTGCTATCTGTTCCCCTCTGCCCCCCAACAAACCTTGTCTGGGGTCAACTATCTTCATGAAACTGACCTTTAGACTGAAGGAAGTGTGCCAGGAAGGTACAGTGTAGCTCCAACCTGTAGAAAAAACTTATTTGGACTTTGAATATCAGTAGTTGGCCAAGTATGTTTTCTGGATTTTTTTTTTAGTCAGTCAAGATCAGAAGATTGCCAATAGTGACCTCTTCAATGGCTTCCTGCTTAGTGCCCAAAAAGAAACTCGGCGTGAGACCCCCATGGAAGCCAAACTTGATGTGTACCTGATGAACGGACACAAGATTACTGTCAACATTATGTCAACAGACCAGACTGATGATGTGTTAGAGGTAGGATCCATTCTCAAGTTAGTCTGTCAAGCCTAAGTCCCTGCCTGGATGTAAGTGGAAGTGTCTCAAGCCAATTTATTCACTGTGTCTGGGACATCTGATTGTGCGCCTAACATATCAAGCCCCTACCAAATTGACTAAAGTCCGAGTCTGAACATCTGTCTGATTATACTGTTTGTGTGTCTGTCTGTTGCTTTGTAGGTTGTTGCATCTGAGATTGGTTTAAAGTCAGACTTTGTTTACTACTTCGCTTTGTTCCTTGTCATGAAAGACGAAGATGATGAACGAGGAACAAGTAAGTTGGGACTTGTTCGAAACATTTCTCCTAACTGGAATTTGTGTTTAATCTGTACACATTCTTTTCAATGACTGATAAAATCCATGTGAATCGATTCTTGCACTTTTGCTCATTTTTGTGCAGTTGTTCGTCGTGTACAAGATTTTGAATCACCTTTTATCTCTCTGAAGTCTGCTGTTGGCAAGAACAAGATTGTCCTCCGCAAGAAGTGAGTTAGACCAGAACCTTAAGCTGATAATAACTTCACAGCATATCCACACTGCTCCAACTCCAGTGGCAGACCTGTAACAGACAAAAAGAGATTCACACTTGGAGCACTCCACAAAAAATGAGCAACATGAAATGTCAAGTTTGATTTCTTTGAAATACATTGTTGTAAACTGTTAATACCTTATTATATTCTGCAGTTACTGGGATGCCACATATGACGATGATTTGATACAGGACAGTGTAGGCCTTCAGCTTTTATATGTACAGGTGAGCCTACTTGAGTTACATACACCTGTAGGTTATAAATACCAAATTAAGGTGTTAGTGTTGAACAGTTTTGCAGATGATGAGACACCCACCTTGATTTCTCTTGCAAAGATTGTCATGTCTGCAACTAGCTTTCAGAGCTGTGCCCCTTAAATTTGCAACTGGCAAGGACCTTGAACCAGCTCTGGACACAAGATAGTCATTTATAAGATTCTACCTGTCTATACTCCACGTGAAAATTGTGATGTCACAGTTTGTTAATTCAAAAGTTGATTAAGTTGATTAACTATTTTTACTTAGGTGCTTAGTGATATTGAGAGAGGATGGGTGCAAGCCAGCATGGATCAGATCAAGAGATTGGAAACACTCAAAGCTAAGGGTTCACGCAAGGAGGTAGAATGTAATAACTATTCGGGAATACAGTAAATGAATAAATGAGTCCACGTTTTGAGTCATGTTAGTCCAGGTCTGAGTTTTAGAGATACCAGATTAATCAGTAGTTCTATAAATATCCAGGCATGTGAAATGTCTGTGTTTCTTTGGGTTCTGCGCTTTTAAGTTCCCCACCCCACTTTCTGGATAAAACTACTAAAAAACCCAAGACTTGAGACTTGAGTTAAGTTTTGTCCTTGAGTGGGTTGGAACCCCTTCACAAAAGTTGGCCCGTGACTGGGTCTATTATGTGAAGCTGCTGTCATCCTCATTCACTTTGATTCATAGAGCTTGAGTTGGTTTATTTTTCAATGGAAGAATACAATAGTTAAGTTCAGTAAAGCTCATTGTAAAGATGTTGAAATTCTTAGATTTGAAGTTGTCAAGATGGAGTCCCTGATGAAAAGTTCTGAAGACTGTGTTTCTTGGGTTGATTTCTCAATTTCCATATGGTATTGTTTATCAGTATTTGCAGTTTGCCAGGACACTGAAGGACTATGGTTTCATCCAATTCAAGCCTTGTGTGGTTGATTACCCAGCACCCAACACACCAGCTGTTATCAGTGCTGGAAACCGAGAGTTGGTCTTCAGACTTCGATTAGAGGACGGGGCAATTAAAGAAGGCACCTTCAAGATAACACGTATGAGATGTTGGAGAATTACCTCAGTAAGTTTATGCTAAACTTCTCTGTCAGCCTTACTCTCACTTGAACTCGCTCTTGCCCTATGCCTAATCCTTTCAGGTTAATTATTGGCAAGGGATGGGGTTCACCTATCGGCAAAGCCTAGAGGGTGAGACGTGGGAGATGTGGGGACAGCACAACACAGATGGGTTACTGGAGGATGGCCACATTGTTTGTGAGAAACTAATATACTGTGGAACGCTGCTATAACAAATACGACGGAGTCCACGCTAAATGTTCAGTACAGCAGTTGTTCGGTATAGCGAAATTAATTGCCGAACGTTTTGTTGCCAGGTTGAATAGTGCCCTCGCTTGTCTAACTGAAATGCACCCTTTTGTGATACTATGATTTCGCTGTTTTCATGATGTTTTGCCGTTGCATTCATGTTTGAGGTTTCAGAAATGTATCTGGTAATTATTTTTCTTGTTTATTAAATCTTGAGTTTCAAAATTGATATTTAGTTTATCCTAAAAGTTGTGAAGCTACTGCTCAGGATCGATCTCTGATGCATGCTGTGGAAAATCTCAGTTGATTTGCAACTGCATAATGTTCGGTAGGTTTTGTGCACAAAATATTGGGAGCCAAGGACGATGTTCGGTACAGCCGAATGTTCGGTCAAGCAATTTTCGGTATAACGACGTTCCACTGTATATACAGTGCTGTCTTTGACAATTAGAGTTAAGAGTCCTTTGCACATATGAAGCATAATGATACTAAAAACTCCACACCAGTCATTAAGAGAGCAATGTGATGAGTAGTTATGGAATCGCTCTTCAGCGTCTCTTGGATGGTGTTCACTTCCTCAGGTCAACCAAGGGGATGATGCCAAGGTTGACCCAACCCACCTGGAGCTAGCCTTTGAATACCTCATTGGCAGAAACAAACTGCAGTGGATCACAATGACGAGTGACCAGGCTATCCTGATCAGCCTCTGCCTGCAAGACATGGTAGATGAACTACTACTGAAGAAGAGAGGGGGTCGTATTAAGAAGGTGAGTGTCTACCACCCTCAGCTTGGCAACATCTTGGATCTAGCCCACCCTGCATTTTATAGGACTCATACCTGTTTATTGCCTTTGGGACGTTGGACATATGTATGTCACAGTTTATTGTTTCCTGAAATGTGTTTGTTAAATATTAAACAAAATCTGCCCAATGTAAACTCAGAGAAGTGAAAGGTTACTGTCCTTAAAAGTTGCATTGGTTGCCTCAAAACCTCAGAGTGGTTAATTCTCACAGTCCTAGAGTCTCTAAAATCCACTTAGAGACTTTGAAGGATTTTCTGTGATTGAGGAAGGCAGAGCCCAGCTAGTATTTCTTTATGTAAGGCTTGATGCCTCTTGAAAGTTGAAGAGAAGTGTCCCATTAGTTTACTGTGTAGTTTAGGACAGTGCAGGATTTAGGAAAGTTTTGAGCCATTGATGATCATACACGTTTGGACATGCTGTGGTTCTGATTCTAGCCACAAGACAGAGTGAAAGGACCAGAGAGGCAGTTTAAGGCCAAAGATGGTGGAGTCATTGTGGCCTCTTCAACCTCTACCCCAGGGCAGTCTGATCCCACCACACCACCACAGGTAGAACGCATTCTTGGAAAACATGCAGCAATATAATGCAATGATACGTCGTTACTCAAGTTTTTATTTGTCGTACATTTGATTTAGGGCTTTGATTCTCATATCTGTTCATTTCTTTGCATTTGTCAACACTTTCTGTTACTCCATCATAACAACATACTTCGTCCACTACATACCTCACTCATAAATATATAAATCAATAGAGGAATTCATCCAGACGGCAGGCAAACCAACACATAGGTCTCTTCCACGAAATTTTAATTTCTCCATACAAGGTCTAACCTTTCCAAATCGATCAAAATCCTGGGCTTTGGAGGATTTTAAAGGATTGTGGAAGGTAGATCCCAGCTGCAAATAATTCACATGAGTCATCTTAGTGCTCCTTGGAAATCCAATGAATGCGCCATCGGTTACCTGCACAGTGGAAGATTTTGGAGGATTCAGGAATATCACACAGACTTTGCAGTTGGTGAGACAAGGACGTGCATAAATATTACTCCTCACTCAGTTATTACTCCCATTATTATTACTTATTATTTATTGCTGGTAATGAGACC
The DNA here is from genome assembly GCF_001949145.1 of Acanthaster planci. The sequence continues at coordinate 22,364 of NW_019091544.1, read as the reverse complement.
AAGGATTCCTCAAAAGCGCCCTAGGTTCTGTCGCTCGCGAGCCTGAAGAAACGTGTAGAGAGGAGACTAAGAAGCAGTTGCAGTTTGAGAGGTGGGAGGAAAACCCCAGAGGAATGTGCTGGGTAAAACCCATGGAATCAGGTAGGGACTGAAAACCCAATCCACATGTGGACTGAGCCTACAATCGAACCCGCACTGCGAGGAAAGAACTACAAAATCAACCCAACTCCCCATGGTTCACAATCTAATTAAAGTAGCAAGAAATCCTCTCACACATAGCACCTTCATCTCCTTCATTATATTCTTTTCAATCCACTTCATTCTTCATCAGACTTCCACAGACACAAGTCCATCTAAGACATCCAAGACTAAGGGATCCGTCAAGAAAATCTCAGTAAGTATGACTATGATGGCTGGATGCCGTTGATTTGGAGCTAGCAAAACAGTGACACAATCAGGTTTCTGGCCAGCATGCAGATTGTGTTCCTGTTTTTTATAACCTTTCTTGTGTTTGCACCAAACTTTGCCAAACAGTTTTGATCATGTTGAGAGGTGCAGATCTCAAGTAAATAAATTGCAGTAATTTTTTCAGATTATTTAGTTTCTATACCTAAAACGTTTCATAACGGGACTCAGAACTCAAACCCGAGCACTACATGAGTAGCATTCTCTTATCACCTGTGCTTTACTCAGAAGGTATTATACTCCAACTTGACTCACACCTTACATCCATAGTGGTCATCATTGCTTGATAATCAGAAACACGAGTTGTTGATTGTAGTACTACATGATGATTTGATACCTTTATTGTCCATACGGAAATTTGTCTTACACTGGATTTTGAACACAAAATATTATACAATATTTCCCCACAACAAGATACTTCATATCAACCCTGTCGCAGAATTCGCAAAAACACATTATAAACTGTATGATTCAAATTTACTGGGTTTTACAAATAGAACAATTAATTTTCACATAAAAGTCATAACTGTACTGAATTAATTTACCCTTTTGCTGATACAAAGTTGTGTTTTGGCCTTATCCTGTTAGGTTGTCCTTATTCCTTGTTGAAGCACACGTTTTTTACCATAGCACAGAGGACAAGGTGTTATGTTTCCTATTGTTCCAATAACACTCTTCCATGGCCAAAGCATGGACAGAACTCAAGAAAGGTTTGACAACCAAGGACATGTCTGTCCTTTGTAGTAAAGAACGTACCCTCATGGCATCTACATGGTGTGTTCATTGGCTGATATTGATGTATTTGTTGTAGGACAAGTTACAGTCAGTCGTCGTATCACCGAAGCAGAGTACACCAAAATCAGTGGTCGAGAATGACATCTTTGATGCAGGAATTGGCGAAGATGACTTGTAGAAGTCTACTCAAGAGTTGTAGCAACAGATGCTGTGAAAGGCTTGCGATCAGGGCACAAGATGGCTCACTTGTGTATTTTTGCATGTAAGATTTTATGTTTTCAGTGTGTCCAGATTTCAAACACTCATTGCTTACTGTATAATTCTACTTGTACATGCATGTATATGGCTCTATGAGTCTACAGAAAGTGTTCTCTACTTAAGTGATGTAAGCAAGCATTATTATTGCATGTTGGATACAGCTTGCCATCAAGGGGAAAGAAATATAAAAGACTAGAAGTTCTTTCTTTGTTTTCATGTGTTCAGAAGTGGCAAGTGGTAAAGGCATCCTGTGGCTTCTACAAAATGTTGGTGTATTTTTGTATTTTATTGTAAATTACCTTGAGAACTTTTGTGTTACATACAACCGAATGTTCTGTTCCGAAACTTGATTTCCACCGTATTGTTCAAGTACGCCTAGCATTAATACAGGCATTATGTTCTTGACAGAGTAATAACTGATTTTTCCTGCCACATCAGCTCACAGATTTTAAGTACTAAAAAGTAATGTTTGGAAATCTTTAGATTTATCTGCAGTAAAGCACAACTGTTTTCATTTTATGCCTATCACTTGTATAAACTAGGGACTGAAATAAGACTTTGTCCAAAAGCGGCCATTGCCACTAGCTTGTGGCTAGTTGCAATTATTCCCCATACACTGGGATAACTCCTAGCATGATTAATTAATTTAGATACAGCTTAATTCTTTTGGAGTGACATGATACACACTTGAGTTATTTGTCCCCTCAAATCATGGTCAAAAGATAAGTCTTCCAGTCATTGCCGATGTCTTGCTGCATGCTTCAACAAATCATCAAAAGTCACAATTTGCATGACTGTTTTGTATCGTTTTTAGTGATTTCATCCAGGTATCTGCTGTCATGCTAAATGCCACCAGAGTTCTGTTGGATTTGGTGAAATTCATATGTAAATGTTGAATATAATAGTAATTACTGGAGGAATCCAAACTATAGTGTAGGGATGAAAGCAAGGTTTTTGAGAACCAGAATTTTGACATTTTAGATATCTGAAACTTTGTACATGAAGCAGAAAATGGACTCGGACACCTTGTAAAAGGCTGTCTAAAAGAAGGCCAGAAGCTGAAGAGAAATGATCAGGGATTTTAAAACTGGAGTTTTTAAGTGGCCATAAGTTAAGGTATATAGATTAGAGAAGCAGAAGAGAAAAGAGGCCAAATGCAGCCCATGTTGAAGTTTTGAAGGCATGACCAAAACATTAGTTTTGTGCCCAACAGAGGATGTCCACCGAAAATCATGTACAAAATACCTTGATACATATTCGAAAAAGTATCATAAGCACTATTTTTCAAGGAAAGGGCGAGTTTCCATTTCAAGAAATTGACCGTTTGGCTTCCATATATTTATTTTTTGTATTCGCATATACCTTTAAGGCAATAAGGAGATGTTTCAATAGAACTCTCTTCCAAATTATTTCTCATTGGAATTTGTCATCTCAGCACAGGATATAAACTGCTCAATACTGAGAAGTTGTATTGGCAAGTGATTTTTATAATTAAAGCCAAGCACTAAAACAATCACCAAATATCTGGCTAGTATTTTTATTCATATATTGCACATAGAATTGCTCATATTGTAAAGTGTATCATTCCTGTTTTGTTCAGAGTGATTCTGCATTTATTTGTATCAGTAACTGGCAAAGCAAAAGTCACTGCAAAAATAATACATCACTAAATTACATAAATGGATTTGGAGGACATCAAAGTCCCTATGGCTAAATTTGCAATTGTATACAAGGTTAGGCAAAACCAAACAACTTTTAAGTGGAACAATAAATGAAGTCACGTGTAAAGGTTTATGTGTTCCAACCCATTTGGTCACATCACAAAATATCCCAAACTTCCACAATAAGCAAAACACCTGAAATTCATGATGAGATCAGTGCTGTTGATAACAGTTTGATTCACAGATATTACTATTTAGAATAAATATTACATTTTTTATAATTTGAAGAATTCAATAAATGAACTTGTTCTTAAATCAGATTGAATAATCAATGTAAAATGCTTATTTTATTAAGTAGGTTTACTATAGTTAAAAGTTGCATCATTGTAATTTTTAATATTGAAATTTTTCTGCAGCATATTTTGATGAAATGCAGTTATAAATAAAAGTCAACAAGCTTCCAGCTGACTTTTCAGTGTTTCATTTTAATCCTTAAACATGTGGCATATGTTGTACAACTCTTGTTTAAACTGATGCAGAAATCAACAATTTGAGGCACTTTGAAAGCATTCTCTTGTCTTCAAATTTTTCAGGTCTGTATCCAATGGACTTCACCCAAATTATTCTCTTTACCAAGTCAAACAGCGCCCTCTGTTATTTTTGCACAAGGTCAATACAGACACACAGAAACTGCATTACCCACATTCTTCATAAGACCTTGGATGCTTGCTGAACTAGGAAGCCATACTTGGTGATACTGCGGTGGATACCAATGTATCCAGCTGCCCTGGATGTCACAGGTAGGATCATATCTTGACAAAAACCATCTCTTGTGATCGGTCCATTCGGGTTGTGAGGGGTATATCTGTATCCAATCGCATTCAAGAAGCTAACTACAAAGTCAAAGCAATTGTGACAGTCCTCATGGTATCTGCAGGGAAGAGAGACATAAAATATCAAAGGGTGAAAGAGAATAGGAGTAGAAATGGGGCACCTGTTCCATACAGGTAATGAACAGACAACTCAAAGTAGCATCCACAAAGGAGACAACTTCATATTTACCTCAAGTATCAAACTTCAACCAAGGGTATGCATGTATTGCTTACAAGCAGAAGAACAAGGCTTGGAAGTTGACTTAATTTTTAAGTTAAGTTTTAATAAAGCAGATCTTGTCCTTTGGTGATAACTACCAATATATCTTGGTCAGCAGCTGGCATTTAGTAGAGGACAACCAAGTGATATCTTGACACAAAGTGGCACGCCTTTGTTTGGAGGGGGATGGGAAACTTACTTGTCTTTCTTCCACTGAAGCTCTGTGGCTGTGTCTGCTAGTCTCTGATCCCAGCCGCTCTTCAAGTCTTCATCAGACTCCTCTAACAGAGGTACAGCTAAACACTGACACCAACGGTGGTATTCCTGCTGAACACCAGTCTCATCATAACTGTACACAGTTCCTGAAGTTGAAAAAGGGGCAAAATATCATACAATTAAATAAACATCAATAATTCCACAAGAAGATTCCAGACCACGTACATGTGCTTACCTTTTGAGGTAGTGATGCCTGCATGTAAATTATCATCCCGTTCATAGGATCTGTGAATAATGAGGGAATTCAGATTTTTAAACAGAGGGATGGATATCAAAAGAAGTTGGTATTAACTTAGATGATACTACTAAATATGTATATTTCCCCTTAACTTTTTTTGTACAATAAATGTTGAAATCTTTATCCATACTAACTGTAGAAAATCTCCAACTGTTGGCTTAATGACCACAGAGAATGGTACTCCACAGGCAGACACAAACGGTGATGGATATTGAGCCACAGGGGACTTCACGCTGGAAGCATCAACATCCTGACCACACAGGGGGCAGTCTGCCGGCAAATCAAAGACCAGTAGTTTGGTTGTTGGATGACACAGATGTGCAAAAGACTTAATTCTGTGTGATCTTGTCGCCATCAGCTGAAATGACAATTTTGGAGTGCACATGGTAGTCATGTCACCACTCACTAGACCAATTAATGCTCAATTTTTTCAAACCGTTGAACATGACAGTCTTCATTTTTACAATTTAAACTGAAAATCACCTAGGCCTAGCTTTATTCAGGTCATTATCAGGTGCAAAATGCCAAAGAAAAGTCTTTTTCAAACACAGAATTGAGATCTCACTTTTGGAAAGTAACATACTGAGGACCTTGTCTCTGAAATTTTGGGGGAATATTGTCTGGAAAGAGTTCCATATATGGACAACACTACTTTTCCCTTAAAATGTAACAACAGCTGTCAGAAAGTGATAACATGTCTCAAATAGTGAAGTTTAGCAAGGAAAATTTCAAACCATTTACTTAGAAAACACTTTGGTTTTTTCAGATAAGTCTTACATGTTTGTGCACGGGCATGACGGGGCATCAAGTGTTGTCCGAATACAGAACTCTTTCCTTTGTCAAAAGGTGAGCGAAATTGGCCTGATTTGTTTTTGCCTTTCGTGCACGAATTTGCCTGCACTCTAATCTAAGCAGCCTAAAGTTCTACTCAGAGCACTGATATGATATTATATTCTCGTCGATATAAAGTTCTACTCTGGCATGTCTGGTGCTACCCTGAATACGTACGAGAGCTGAAATACATTTGTAAAGTTTTGGATCAGCAATTGTGACACGCTCTGCAAAAAATTGTATTAATAAGTCCTGCAATGCCAAAACACGTAATTGCCTGTTCTTTTTGGAGAGAGCAAAATTTCTTCGAAAATGTGATTTTGTGTTCTGTCATGTCTATAATATTTCTATTTTCAGAATTTGTGACGACAAACATGGATACTGATAAATAAAGATGAAGAATGGATCATTCAGTGGGAAATCCTACCTAGCATTATGTTTCCAAGCACTACACTTTATGAGCATTTTCTCGAAAAGTGCTCTTATCCGAAAATGTGGATATACAAATGATTATACATGTACATGTATTTCCAGAACGCAGCGCACTGAATACAACGATCATTCGATACAGAATCCAGCCATATCAAAAACTCATAACCTGAGTCTGCATGGCGACTTGAAGGATATAACCCATTTTTCTAGAGTCGATCACAATTATAACCAACGTGTTTAGCCGAAGAGAATTTTCACATACATGCACATGTAGCGGCCAGTGTTATATGAGGTAGGCTTGTCAGCAAGAACTGCGCCGGTTATCATACTGTCAAGACTGTTGGAACTTGGTTTGTTCAGCGCGCGATCATCGGATCGGAGTGCTAATATAATCTACGTGTCACGCATCGCTCTAACTAACTGCACGTTGTTGATGTGGGGCGCCCTCGTGCAATTTCACTACAGTGGCCAAAGCTTCAAGCTAGCTAGCCTTCGTGAAACGGAACACCCCGTAAGTTAAATCTGTTACTGAAGTCAAGGAAATATCCAGCATTTGCACTTGTACTGTAGGTACCGTATGTTGACAAAACATCGAATGTCGGTGTTGTGTTATGTAAGGAGACTACATCCAATGTTGCTGAAGTACAAGTGTCGTATGAAATTTAAGTGCTCTAATTTCTAAAATTGTACAGCGATCTATTTTTAATATTCCTCACGCATGGCTTTTTAGCTGTTTCGGCGAAACAGCTCTTGGTTGCGTTGGAATTTCAGACAAATTAGAGGAAATTTTCCCTTATAAATAGTTTCAATAAATCGATTTGATCATTTTTCCAAAATGATAAAGATGAAAATGAAAATTCCAAAACAGCTCCGTGGTTGTCCACAACCACGTCCCTCTCGTTTTGTTTGTTTTAATTTTGTCCATTGGAGCTTGCACAATACAGCTACAAGTGAGGCCAAATTTCCAAACACTCCCAGTTTTATTTCATTTTCAATGCTTCAGTAAGCTGAATGTGGGAACGGGAACCTGCAAGTTTGACGACACCATGATGTTGAAGCCCAGATTGCAAACCAAATTTACTTGAAATTCATTTGTTTCATTCATTCATTGTTTTGAGTTTTAAAACAGTTACAGAATAACAGCACCAAGCTAAAGTGTTTGAAACAATCAGACGCCTCACAGTATTTCCTCAACACTTGGGAAGAGATGACCCCATCTGCATAGCACCACACCTTAATCAAGTGCACTGAGCACGAGGTCACGAGACCAGACTGCACACGCGTAGAGAGAGCTTGAGAGACTGCGTATGACGTCACGTTAGAGGGCATTTCTTTCAGTCTTCCTCTAGTTTGTTAGGCTCGAGTAAACTTTTTGTGCATTCATTGTCATTAAATCTAAGAAACAAAACGTCCTGGGAGGGCGCTTCCCGCAGGCCTCTATTTGCTTTTTCATTCATACATACAAAGCACATACTTCCTGAAAACCCGTGATCAACGTTTCAGTAGTAAATCCATAGTAACGTGCAGAGGGATCCGGGTGCCAGGCTTCAGACAGGGATTTCAATTTTTTTTCCAATGGCCGCGAGACATAGCAGGCATCTGTATCACATGTAAATTCTATGCAAGATGAAAAAAGCTGTGCATGTTTGTCGAAAGCAACTTCAAGACAGTATACCTTCAACTTCTGGGGCAGAGACTCAGCACACGAAACTTTCAGTACATGTACAGTTACACTATGGGTTGAAATAGCTTTCGATTTCCGTTCAAGTTTCGTGATCGGCATATTTAATTTCCTACATTTTTTTTTCAAAAAGTGAATCTGTGGCACGACTTCTTCCTGTATCTCTAAAATTTCAAGTTATTCAAACAGCAAAGTAAGACGCACAGACAACAACTGTGGATACACCAATTTCTTTATCCGTTTAAGTCCATTCATTCTACGGATCTTAAGGAACAAATTGAAACAATTTACAGACCAGAAAGCTACATAGCTTCCACATTCATGCAATAATGAAGGTATTCCAATGCCAAACATGAAGCTTCAAATGTTTAATTTTCATAAACATCAAAAGACGGGACTTGTCACTGCTTTACCAATCTTAAATTTACTTCTAATGGTGGAAAATTGCTGCACCATACGGTTTGGAAATGACGACCCTAGGATTTAGCTTTCTATGTCGTCACACTGAGGCCATTTTTAAAACGGGTTTGAAGTAAATAAGGAACCGGTGTTTTAATCATTCAAAGCAATAACGAGGAACAATTTGGTAAGGGTACCGTCTTACGCCAAGCAGTTCATACGTGCAATGTGTTTGAAAATCGGCAAAACGTTGCTTGCAACAGTCTCAAATTAAAATGACACCTTCTGCCAGCAACAAGATACATGTATACATTTTGTTAGAACAAATACCGTCATCCTCAGAGAAACACACAATTTTAGGCATTGAAGTTCTCCAAAATCAGCACAGTCGAGTCTAATCTTGCCACTACCCTTATTTCAAGATGCATGTATCGTCATTACTGCTTATTCCCTCGTGACTTTACGGTACACATGTGATTCAATGTTTTATTTGTACATTGTTAAGCCAACTGTTACATCCAAACTACTTCTACAGACAGTGATGGGAAAAAACACTGCTAGATAATATTCCAGACCACGTGACTTCCACCAATCTCTGAAAGCCAATGAAAAGACCAACATTTCAGCTTTATTCAAATTTTAGCACAATTTACTTGTTGTTTGACAAGACTTTCTAGGCCCTCTTGTTTCGAGCCTCCATTCTGTATAATAAAAATCTTCTGGTCCTTACAGCAAATCAATTAGTTTTAAATACAACAAATTATTTAATTCCAACATGAATGTATCATCATTATAACATCTACTGCCTAAATTTCTTAAAAACGGAAACAATTTACTGTGCAAGGTAGATCCAATGAACTGAATGACCTTTAGAAACGACGTCAACATCTATTCTGCCTACCAGGACTCATTTGTTTATTCTAATAAACAGTCTGTAGCAATTAAATGGGGACCAATGTATCAACAATGAACAAGAGCACTAGACATGTATATCAAGTTGATAGACTGTTAAATTCAGCAGGTTGGATTTGTACCCGGGACAAGTTCATCACTGATACAGAAAGGTGATATGGGAATGGGTAAGTATGGAAGCAAACAGGCATCAAAATCCTACTCCTATCAAAGTTGACTGCAGGGTAGTTGTACAAAATCCAAACAGAAATGTGGATTTAGAAGGTATCAAGCAACAATTGCTCACTGTCAAACAATATATAAACAGCACATTAACTATCACAAGAGCTGGTATTTGGATCAAAAGGAGTGACCACCTAAGGATCCAAAACTGACCACAAGATGTAGCAAAATGCGACCGAAACGAATGTCACTAAAAAAAAAAAGAAATCAAGACAAACGACGAAAAAGAACATGCAACTGTAGTCTTCCTGGGTGAATCCCAAAGCATGTTACACAGTTGCACCCGTAACTCCATACACCATGCCAACCAGAACACGAAGCAGATCACAAAAGTTAGGCCGAGCAACCTATCAGTCTTGCCTTAGCTCAAACCATTTGGTTGATTTTTTTTTCTTTTTGTAGCTTAAAAATGATAGGTAGTATAATAGAAGACAATTTATTACAATAGTACAAGTCAGTCACTAATATCTAGCACTAGTATACATGAACACCAAGCCAATTGAACGTGAACACTACTATAATCTTTAGCAGTAAGAATATCCTTTCAATTTGTATGGCTACATAGTTTTAACACTTTTGTAATTTTCGTCTTAATACAATACATATTAAGCCTGTTTTAAGTGACCCAGATCATTTAGCGATGAAAGCAAGCGTAGTACACAGTGCTCAGAACCACTGTTACTGACTGGTCCTTTGAGCTACCAACACGGGGCAAAAACATTCCTGTGGGCGACATCTGTCAGCTCAAAAATGTTTTTATGCTCTTTGGTTTGCAAACAGCGAGATGTTAACCATGACAAACGGTCTACACTATCAATTCATCTTAGTCGTGTTAGGCTTTGCTTGGGTAAAATATGTACTACACACTACGACTTAAATTAAGTAAATACCATTCTGCCTGCTCAGGCATTCACAAGGCAAGCACTTCTACTTTCTATTTTTATTTTGTTGGCAGGTTTTTTTAGTTGTACTTTTTATATTTTAGTTGGGAGAACACACTGAACACCAGAAATCTGGAAAATTGACAAAGAAAGTGCTGTCATTTGGATGACGAACCAGTGAAGAGAGCCATGATTGGCCAGTGTCAACTTGTGTATTTCCTGTGTTGTTTTCATAAACAACGGAAGAAATTGGTTTCTCAGCTAATATCAAAAGATTTTTATGATATTTGCTAGCCAAAATTTTCTTTCCTCCTGTTCTCTGAAAGTTACTCAGTCACACTTTAAAGTGTTTTAGGCATGAGAGGCAACTAATTTTCACTGAAGCCAAAGGCATCTTTGCTATGTTTGTAGGAAGAAATGATGCAACACAGCCAGAAATGACACAGGAGTGTAGATTGTCTTCTTAGTAAATCCGTTTGACTACACCTTAAAAACAAATCCAACAAATGTTTCATTTGAACCTGATAATGCTAACTGGGCATTTCCTTTTTTTTTTTTCAATTTTTCCTCTTTTCTTCATTTTTATGATGATCAACACTGTGATGTAAACAAGCTCATATCTACGGTGATACACGCGATACAGTTTCTCTGATGAAAATTGAGAAACACTGCTGAGGAAATTTACAAAAAAAGAAAGTTACACTGTTGATATTGATCAGTCGTGCTTTAAGGTAAACTGGAGACTGTTCTGAGCATGAGCAAAAAACGTTTGTGGGCACTAACACACTACAGTTACTTGAAGCTGGAGAGTTAGTCCGCGTCCACTTGGTCGTCATCGTCATTACCATCTGACGTCCACAACTGGAGTAAGAAAACAGAAAACCCATTGTCACATTGCAAGTTGTAAAAAACACTTTAAGCCACTGGGTATGACTGGGGAAGAAAGGACCTTTGATGATAACGCTTTAAGGCCCATCCAAACTATTTAACCAAAGCAGAGAATACCACAAGCCCCATGGAAATTGCTGGTCAGTAGTGTTAGCCATAAATGAAACATTTATTGCTGAATTTTTTTGATTTCTAGCCAGTGTCAGCTGAACTTATTTTTCACACTTCCGTTCATTAATTTTGCATTTGCACTACATTGAACTTCCCTTTGACATGTTTAGAAAGATCAAAACTCAAAGCAATGTCCATCTGTAAAATGTGAAACAATGTCGCCATATTGTTACATGTAGTTCATCGTATGCATACTTGCCGCTCATGAAATGATGAGCACAACTGGTTCCCTATTTAGGCTCTCTTAAGATAACACGAGTTGCATGGGAACCAATGAAGTCAGCTCCTCACAGACTGAAGTTCCACATACATGTATTTTAAAGGACACTGTGCCCCCTCTGTGTAAATCAAATCGTTGTATCAAGCATATGACAGTATGGAGATTGGAAAGCCCTGTTAGTTGTGCATTTTGCATTGCACAATATGCGATTTACTATAGAAAGTGCATAACATGTGGTCAATATTGGATCATAATATGGGATGAGATACAGGAGAAATCAACCACTGCATAAATGTGCATGTAACTGCCACCAATCACAACCATAGGAAAGCTGTGGCCAAAGAGTGAATACAGAGAAACATCTCACTGCTCAGAATAATCCAACTTCGTTTGGAACACGTTTGAACAATGCCACTAGAACACATGTGTGATGCAAAAATCCATCAAAAATCCTCCAAATCCTCCCATGAAAAATTTGGATATAGCCTCAGTCCTCAAAAAATCTCTGAAATTCCTGAATATGTTCTGTGGAGGAGTCTTTCAAAATCCTCAGGCAATTCCTCTCATTATGTTAAGGCAGTGTGAATGGTATCCTGGAGCAGTATGGAAGATTTCATTTATACTATGGGCATGAATTTATGCATGACTGAACATGAACACAATGTCTAACCTACAACCTTGAGACAATGCATCCATCCCAATTAGCATTGCAATTTGGCCACATTGCCTCAATCCTCCAAAATCCTCCAAAACCGGCCAGTGGATTTTGAAGGATTGAGGATGGTTAGGGTTAAGTATTCCCAATAAAAAAAATGAAATTTTCACTCAGTTACTTTAGTGCTCTTGATAAAAACTGTGTATGTGTTTCAGTGAAATGAGTTGAATTAACAGCTATTTCGTGTACATGGGGGGAAAAAGCTGATTTACCGTGAGATTGTCTCTTAACAACTGCATGATGAGCGTGCTGTCTTTGTAGGAATCCTCCTTCAAACTGTCCAGTTCGGCAATCGCATCATCGAAGGCCTGTAATTAAATTAAAAACCATTCCCAAGTCACTGAAAGCTCGCTGAAGGTGGAGCATGGATTCCAATGTTAACAGAAAAAATTGTGTCTGACAGTCTTTGGTACTACACTTGAAGCAACAGAACACAACTTGGAAAATTCTAGTACAGTCGAACATGGTTAATACGAGCTCCAAGGGACTCCCCAAAACTTGTGTTACATGTGTTGACACTTATCTCATTCATAAAGCGCAAGGCTAGCATCATGCACCAGCAAGCATTGTTACGCACTATGGCAATGTACTGTATGGTACAGTATATGCAGTGGATTAGTATTCGATGTACATGTACCAGCCTTTAACTTTTTAATAAATTTAAAATTGCATTTATTAATATGATTCAAATGATTAAACCAAAGGTTTCGAATGCTCCTACTTGTTTGACGCGACAGCAGAGAACAATGGTGTAAGTGGCTGTCCGCCTCGCGCCGTACAGCGTGGCAAAGCGCGACCTGGAAACTGGTACCTGATGTTGCACTTAAATACAAGTAAAGGTTTCTTAAACTTGAGAACCAGTTCATGCGTGTAAGGACCGGACGTAAGAGGGCATTGAAATTGGGGAATTTCTGTTGGTTTTTGATTGACGGGAGGGAATCTATTTTACAGAAATGTTCTTTTAATTTATGGAACAGTAACTTTCATTCTTAATGTGCCACAGGGTTGCGCGAATTTAATTTAATTTGCGCGTAAATTTTTCTCTCATAGGAATGTGTACATTTTGAACGGGACTGAAGAAATATGCTGGTAGTAAGCGCAATCTCATCTCAAGCGTGCTTGTGTTAATCGTGTTCCACTGTACATGTACTCACTTTTTTCGCAAGAGTGCAAGCCTCAGAAGGGTTGTTGACAATTTCATAGAAAAATACTGAGAAGTTTAGCGCCAGTCCCAGACGGATTGGATGTGTCGACGGCAAATGTTGTTCACTTAATTGAAACGCCGTCTGGTAGGCATGTTGTGATTTCGTCTTCGTGTCTTTGAGAGTAGAAACAAAAAGACGGATAAAGAATTCTTGTAAAATAAAGGATAGAAAAACAGGCAAAAGAAATAAAATAGTTGTGGCTACTCACTTTTCCAAGCTAAATTACACAATGTCCTAGATCCTCTGCACCCCATCTACGTATATATACGTATATATATCTTACGAAAGCACCTCTCAACCTCAATTCATGTGATTCATGGGTAGTTCTACAGTATTCTATACTTTAAACAAACCTCTTTTCGCAGTTTCTACTCTAGAGCAACTGGATGAATCGAAGTATTTCCAATACTAAGTTTATTTACATGTTGTTTGCTTACTGAATCAACAGAATAAACCAGCCACTGTTCTTAAAAGAGATTCAGCTGGATTGATTGACCTACTAAATCTTACTTGACTCTACAGTGTTCTCATCTAGGTCACAATCCTTAAGTTTTCAAAAGTTCTCTCACCATATAGCAAAACACCTGTGTGATTGACCTACCATCTTTCGAGCTTTCGCTTGCAACCTCTGCCAGGTACCGGTAGTAATCCCCCTTCATTTTCAGGTAAAATACTTTACTGTCTTGCTCTGTGTTGGACGATGGCGTCACCAGCAGAATTTTTTCTAGCAACTCCTGCAGCAAGGAAAAGAACACGGGAACAAATTTTTTGAGGTCTACATACATATAAATGCAAATATGGACTTTCCATCATAGGACATGCTGGAGGGAGTAAGTGTATTTATACTTCATGATCCTGAAGGCCAGTGGGCTGAAGGATCGAACAAACTCTGAAACAAGAATTGACACTCTTGAATGTTAAAGTTGCAAATACAGTCAACTCTCGGTAATACAAGCTCCAGTAAGATGAGACTCCGGTTTAGACCAGCATATTTTGCCAGTCTTGCCTGAATTGTGCACATTCCTAAGAGGGAAAAAAATGTGTAACACGAGCTCGGATGTTACGAGATTTCGACTACCGAGAGGATTTTTTGCACCCTGGCTGAGTGCAAGTCTACTGTTAGCTGTCCACTTAGCACAAGCTTTTTTGAAAGCAACTTGTCAATCAGCCAAGTCCATTCAATTTTGAAAAATGCTTCTGTAATTTATGCGTGTACACTAGAACATAGCTGCAATTTTCCCTCACCGAATCAAGCCAGTTGTGTCCGGTGCTGCGAAAGAAACAAATAATGGGCATTTGCAGTTTCAGTACCCAACATAGAAATTCTTCACGGTGGCTCTCGAACCGCTTGAACCCAAGCGAGTGCTGCCAAAGTTATGACAGTGGTGAACAAAAGAAAGCTTTCGCTTTATTTCCCCCAGGAAACTAATAAAAATTGTGTTCCATAACCAAACACCCGGCCCCAAAAACTGCCTACCCCTCGTCGAAAAAAAGGGTTACCGTTCCCCAACATAACATGAAAATATTGCCCCTTCTGTTTTTGACATTTCTATAAATTCTCAATATAAGAAAATCATGGCTAAACCATGGTTTTCAGTCTAAAAATGTTACGAAATAACATCGACATGTTTTGAAGAAAAAAGTGCATTCCTCGCTAATAATTTTTCTCTAAAACCCACTGGCCTGTCTGAAGTAAAATCCGATATTCACCCTCTGCTGTCCATGCCACCAATACCTGGTTTCCTCTGAATTTTTATGTGCAACAAGCGCGGCTCTGGTGTTGGTTTCCCACTAAAATGTTAATGTATATGTGCGTGCGTGCGTGCGTGCGTGCGTGCGTGCATGCATGCGTGCATGTGGATCTCATCATGGTCTGCGGGGCCAGAGACGTGTGATACGTCATCACTCCAAATCGACATGACTAGTGGAAATTTTGCTTCCTCCGTTCTTACATTTTATAATTTTTCTTTATGACAAGTCTTTATTCATTAACCACTTCATGCCAGGGCATTTTTCAATATTGATGACGCTGGGCCGGCCTGAA
>NW_019091543.1:547098-568738 GCF_001949145.1 Acanthaster planci | reverse complement strand
GGCTAGAACGCCATGTTCATTTTGTCTGGACACTTTCATGAAAACATTAAATGAACTTGTAAACTGTTTAGTTGGTATGGAGTTCCAGTTTACTTCTTTTTGTTAACTACTAAAACTAACACTACTTTTACTATGCAACTTTAACTGTGGCAAGAAAACTAGAAGGTTGGCAAAACCACAACGATGTTTGGAACGTGGTGAGGTAAGTCACATGTACCGAGCAGGCTTTCTGCTTACTCGGCCGGATCGTGTTGTGACGGATGTGTCCGTTTTAGCATTTGGGGTTGCTGGTGTTTTGGCTTTACTCTGCCTGTGCGAGCACTCGCCCGTGTCTGGGGGCAAGTCGAATCTGACCTGCTTTTTGGGCTCATCAAATGCAAGGCGCTTCGCTTCAGCAGTGCCGCTTTGCACCTTGGGGTTGACGCTGTGTTCGCTGCTAGCAGGCATCTCGCGCAGGTGTGATCTATTCCGCCTAAGAGTTCTCCCGTTGGGCGTCCTCACCTCGTACGATCTAGGCTCTTGTCTGACCCTTACAATTTCCCCAGGAATCCAGGTCTTGGATGCATCGTCCAGAAGTCGGATCTTCTGGCCGACATGCAGGGGTGGAAGGGGTGGTCCCGCATGTTTGTCATGGCATTGTTTCATTTTGTCTTGTCTCTGTTGAAGGCCTGTGTATGTTTCAGCTGAAGTGTTGTGGCTTAAGTGTGGGTTATTACTTGGCAGTGTGGTTCGAATCGCTCTGCCGAACATTATCTCGGCTGGCGAAGGCAGGTTTGGCTCGATTGGTGTTGCTCGCAGGTTGAGCATCGCCTGGCTGATGTCCTGGCCAGACTTCCGGCACTTTGTCAACAAGGTCTTAATCGTGCGGACCATTCGTTCCGCAAGGCCGTTGGAGCGGGGGTAAGTTGGTGACGACGTCGTATGCCTGATGTACCAGGTTTTACACATTTCCTGGTATGCTTTACCTGCAAATTGGGGGCCATTGTCGGAAACAATCTCCGTGGGCGCTCCCAGAAGGCCAAACGTTGCTGCAGTCAGATGAGCGACTGCTGCACTTGTGGTGTTGGTCAGCTTGTGTACCACTGGGAACTTCGAGTGGTAATCGACGATGACAAGAAAATCTTCACCGTCAAGCTGGAAAAGATCGGTACCGAGCTTTGTCCATGGCGTGGACGGGATCTCGTGGGGTATCATTGGCTCTTTAGTGTGCCGTGGCTGTGTTTCTTGGCACACCGTACAATCTGCCACGAGCTTGGCAATGTCGTCATTGATCTTTGGCCAATAGACAGAGTTGCGGGCGAGGCGTCTGGTTTTCTCGACACCTAAGTGTCCCAGATGCAGCTGGTTCAAGATGTCTGCGCGCATGGTTTCTGGTATGACAACTTGTCTGCCCTTGAAAACCACACCACAGGATACTCCCAGTTCATCTCTGTATGACCAATACGGTCGTAGGTCACATGGTAGCTCCCGAATAGTGCTGGGCCATCCAGTGTATACGAGCTGTTGAAGTGTCTTCAGTACTGGGTCGCACTGTGTTTGCCGTTGCAGATCGTCCTGCTTGCTGCACCCAAAGTGCACCAAGTCAATGCCCTTGGTTACTGGGCCATCTGCAAGTGTGGCATCATCTACCTGGAGGTCGAGGGGTACATCACCTCGTTTGCATGGATTTGGGAGTCTACTCAGAGCGTCGGCAAGTGTCAATGTGGGGCCAGGCTTGTACTCGATTGAGAAATTGTATCCCTGAATTTTGATCAGGAGGCGCTGCAGCCGTGGTGGGGCACTCGTTAGCGGTTTGGCGCAGATCATTACCAATGGTTTGTGATCCGTGTGGACCGTAAAGCTGCTGCCAAACAGGTAGGTATGGAATCGTGTGATCCCAAAGACGAGTGCAAGTGCCTCTCGCTCGATGTTCGAGTAGTTGGCCTGTGCGGTGGAGAGCGTTTTGGAAGAGAAAGCGACAGGCTTTTCGTCCTGCAGCAGGCATGCGCCGAGGCCCTTCTGCGATGCGTCCACCTCCAAGGTTGTCGGCTTTCCTGGGTCATAGTATTGTAGACAGGACTCTGCCGATATGGAGTATTTGAGGCTGGAGAACGCGGCTTGATGGTCATCTTGCCATAGGTACGGGACGTTCTTCCGGAGGAGGTCCCTTAGTGGTGCTGCTTTGTCTGCGAAATTGGGTATGTACGGTGAGACGTACTGCATCAGCCCAAGGAACCGTTGTAGGTCTTCCTTGTCTTGGGGCGTAGGAATGGCATATATGTCTTCAATGCGGGCTGGGTCTGGCTTGATGCCAGCGGCCGAGTACGTGGACCCGAAAAAGCTGATGTGGGGTACCTTTATCTTGCACTTCGCACTGTTGAACACGAGACCCTCCTGCTCGGCCACGGAGAGGAGGTGAAGCAGGTTGTTGTCGTGTTCCTCTTCGGTTTTGCCGTAGACAGCAACATCGTCGGCAATTCCCACGCAGCCTGGGACCTGATCGATGATCTTGTCCATCTCTTGCTGGAAGATGTCTTGGCTCACGCAGAGCCCGAATGGAAGGCGCTGGAAGCAATACCTTCCGAATGGAGTGCGGAACGTGGTGAGTTCCTGCGACTCGTCATCCAAATGCACCGACCAATACCCAGCTTTGGCGTCCAATTTCGAGAAATATTTGGCCTTACTGAACTCCGGGTTCAGCTCCTCCAGAGTTGGTATCTTGTGTGGACATCTTTTGAGGCTGTTGTTGAGCCGTTTGGGGTCCAGACACAGTCGTAGGGAGCCATCTTTCTTGACACTTGTAGTGATGGAGCTGCACCAGTCGGTATGATGGGTGACTGGGCGTATGACTCCGTCTCGTTCCATCCTGTCAAGTTCCGCCCTCAACTTTGGCTTAAGGTGGATACTGCACTTGCGAGGTGCGTCGATACTTGGCTTCGCGTCATCTTTGAGGTATAGATGAGCCTTTTCCTTGAAGTTTCCAAGCGTGTCAAATCTCCCTGGAAAGTGCTGTATGAGGTCATCAATGGAGGCTATTCGCAGGCCTGGTTGGTGTGGCGGCCATGGTTTGGCAGGGGAAGTTGCCTTAGCCTGCGTCATTAGTGGGCTGGGCTGCTGGTCGGTCATACCGGGTGTTGGTGCAACACTATGGATCGTGACCATGTTGAGCTTTCGGCATATCGGTAGACCGGCTATGGCAGGACCTGGCACATCTACGACGTAGAAGGTTTCTTTCGACCATGGTGACGTCTTGTATCGGCACATTATATCGATGCAGCCCAGGCATTTAATGTGTGCACCGTTGTAGGCCGTCAGCTTGGCGTCCGCTGGTCTAGTGACTGACCCCCACCTATCTCCATACATTTGCTTCATTGTGCGGACAGGAAGCGTGTTGGCACTGGCACCCGTGTCCACTTTGAGCTTCAGGCGTTTTATGCCAAGCATATCTGGGCACATGACATCAATTACATTGAACGCCTCGTTCACCCCGATTTGGTTTACAGGGGTCATGCTCAGGTTGGAGATTTGGATGGAGTAGAATAGGTTTTCGTGAGACTGTGCGCCAGGTTGCTCCGCTGGTGGGTTGCCTGCTGATTCATCGGTCACGTGGTCTAGACGCTGGGAGGTCTCGCGGCTTTTAGATCTGCCACCTCTGCCTCGCGACGGTGCCTTGCCTCGCGATGCGCTTCGCCGCCTGCGGGGCGAGCTGTCTCCACGCTGTTTGCGCCTAGACTTGCGGCAGTACTTGGCCCAGTGGCCCTTGGATCCGCATGATTTGCACACATCGTTATACGCAGGGCATCTGCGCGGCTGATGAGAAAGACCGCAATTAGAACACGCTCTACGCGAACGCTGCATTGCATCGACAGGAGCGCTGCCCTCGGACAGGTTCTGAAGACATTTTTTGCTCGCCGCTATGGCCTCGTACTTCCGGCCCTCGGCAAGCAGGTCATCGATTGTGCAATCTGGCGGTTTATCTAGCAATTCTTTTTGGAACGCCTCGTATGGCGTTGAACCGATTACCAATTCAAACACACGGTCTGCCAGCTCGGAAGGCCCGAAGTTGCACTGTTTTGCTTTGTCCCTACACCTAGTGACAAACTCGTCAATGGTTTCGCCTGACCTTTGTTTATATCTCATAAGTTCCATGCGATGTACACGGTAATTAACCTTAATGTGGAGCTGGTCTTCGAAAAGGGCCCACAATTTGTCGGGGTCCTCTGTTTCCTCATCTGTGAGGCTAGATGCATTTATGCGCCTGAGTCCCTCATTTCCAACCGCTATCTTAATTTTCACCGCAATCTTGCGCTTATCGGTGATCTCATTGTCTTGTAAGCAGAGGGTCATGCGCTGCTTAAACAACTGAAATTCCTCAGTGAGGTTTCCTGCATCCCATTTCAATTCTGGGTACTTTGACATTGTGGTTTATGGCTATCGTGTACCCTTGATTACTTAAAATTGGAACAGTAGCAATAATAATTGTGGCTTAAAAATATCAAGGAACACTGAACATGCTAAATTTCACTTTCAAAATATATGGCAACTGCTAACCCACCACAGGCCATGGGCAAGTAATCAGAAGCAAAAATGTACACTGCTGTGAAATTATACAAATTACAGTCTAGTCAATGTTCGCCAGGTCCGAGCTCCGGTAGCTGCACAGGTAGGAAACTCTTGAGGAACAGTTCTTGATATCGCCGGCTCGCTGTTTCGCTCGGTTTTGGCTGTTGCTCCTGGGAAATCCTGGTTCGCCTCCGCACCGTGTTGTATCGGCTGTAGCACCATCTGCGGCGCACAGTTCCGGCTCGTAGTAGTGGCGGATGAATCCGGTCAAAGGTCGCCGTTAATTCACAAGTTGGGGACTCCGCGCAGACTCAGCTTTGGCGGGTGAATATGTTGATACGTTAAACGTCACCAAAAACCATATATGGCGGTGAATGAAAGTCACTACACTGGTCAACACTCGGAGCGGCGTGTGTGTCTACGCCGGTAGTTTCGCTAGCGAAGTAGTCCTCGCCAAAATCGCAAAATAATGGCTGGATTTTACGACAAAACAATAAGGTTGGGTGTTTGCCGTAGTGTTCTTTGCAGCTCCGTGGACAGAAGTGTAGTTCTGGTTGGGTAGGGCGAGCGGTGTGGCTCGTTGCGTTGCAGTTAGCAGCGCTGTCTTGCTCGCGGTCGTCGTCACGCGTTGTCTACGGCGTGGCGGTGTAGTGCATGCACACAATACACGCAGGAATATCCCACCGCTGCCACCATGATGTGATATTATCGATGGCAATAAAGCGGGAGCGGAGACAGGAGTTGTTGCAAGCTTCCAACCAGTTACCGAGAGTTTATTCACCACTGTATACATGCGCTCATAAGATAGTTCCTATCACAACACCCCCCCCCTTTTTGAAGATAAAATTTGTGGAATATAAAGTACATATATAACTAATTTTATCTGTAATCCACCAAGTGCTTAAGTTGTGCCCCATGCAACTTGAGAAGCTCAACTTTTATGGTTTAACAATGCTTTAAAAACTGGTAGTGCTGACATAATTCACGGGCTAGAACGCCATGTTCATTTTGTCTGGACACTTTCATAAAAACATTAAATGAACTTGTAAACTGTTTAGTTGGTATGGAGTTCCAGTTTACTTCTTTTTGTTAACTACTAAAACTAACACTACTTTTACTATGCAACTTTAACTGTGGCAAGAAAACTAGAAGGTTGGCAAAACCACAACGATGTTTGGAACGTGGTGAGGTAAGTCACATGTACCGAGCAGGCTTTCTGCGTACTCGGCCGGATCGTGTTGTCTACGGCGTGGCGGTGTAGTGCATGCACACAATACACGCAGGAATATGGCTGTCAGCTCCTCGGTCGGGCAAACGTTGTCTCCGAGCTCGGCTGGCGGTCGATTGTGCACCAGGGTTGGTCGGAGACTTCCTGAAAGTCCGTCGTATTTATGACAGTACCACAGAGTGCGCTCCCAACTGAGTTTTTTTCACCGCTGCCACCATGATGTGATATTATCGATGGCAATAAAGCGGGAGCGGAGACAGGAGTTGTTGCAAGCTTCCAACCAGTTACCGAGAGTTTATTCACCACTGTATACATGCGCTCATAAGATAGTTCCTATCACAACACATACTTCTGGGATTATGGTACTGATACTATGCCAAAAAGTTCTTTGTGACAGAAAAATGTAGTTTCTTACCTTCGATTTTGGTACCATGTCTTGATCTGCGTCTCATTTAAATTAAGTCGATCAGCAAGAGTGCCTCTCTCAGCTACACTTAGGTACTTTTGGCAATGGAACTTCCTCTCCAAAACTGAAAGCTGTGTCTGGGTGAAAGTTGTTCGTCGTCGACGTGGGCGTCTTGGTTTAATCGGCAGAGTAGCAGCAAGTGGCGCTTCCCTCTGTCCCACTTCCGATGCTGCCGATTTATTTGAAAAGCCAATGCTTCGAGAACAGATGGGTTTTGGTATGGCAAAATGGAGCTGGTGGGAGTTTAGTGTAACTATGGTTGGACGGAAGATCTTGATGTAACTGCCAATGTAATCTTCTATTACTGTGTAAAGAAAAACACAAAAATGATTATCTTAAACATTTCTTGAAGATTAGCTGTTGCGTTGTATGAGTAATTTGAATTTGCAAATTTCAAGTTGAGAAAGGAATTTTAACAACGAAGGAATTGCATCCATTTGAAGAAATAACCATTCAGTTTGCTTTTTATTAAAACTAAAACCTAAAACTAAACTAAACCCGAACCAGAACCTGAACTCGAACCCGAAACTAAAACTACAATTGAAACTGAAACTAAATCTAAAACAAAACCCAATCCCATCCAATCCAAATCAATCCAATTACCAATCTGATCCAATTAATCAATCTTTAGTCACTACTACAAAATGCCTAACAAGTGGAATTAGTATATTGTTGGATTGCAAACATCAGACATAACAATACATCCTCAATGGATTCGTAGGGGTGGTATGCAAAGTGAAATTGGTCAATACAGTTTTGCTAAAGGTTCCAAAAGATGTTTTATAATGATGTGTTCTAAACATTTCATTATGACAGAAGTTGAGGTGATTGGTCTGCAGTCATGAAGTTCAGAAGGCCATGCTTATTATGGGACAATTGAAGTTGTTAAGCAGGAGACAGTTGACTGCTGAGAATGGGTCGTATAGACCTTTTTCCAGTGATGTCACTATTGTGCTGGACCTATGATGTGCTGTGACGGTAATAAGCACATAGTGTTGTGATGGTAATCTACCTATTCAAGATACACTAGTCAAGCATGCAGCGTTCGCATGGGCGCTTGTATGTGGTTGAAACTTTAAGCTGCCCATAGGAATGTATGTGATTACTGAGGCCAAAGCAGTCCACAAGTGGTGGTATTGTTTACATTTAGTCACATGGGTGAAAAAGGTCCACCTGTCACTGCTATTGTCTAGCACAGAGTTTAAGAACTTTCTCACTATACTGTGCAGCCCAGTGGGGGTACTTGCGGAAAGATCTCCATATGCGGACATCCCTTGACAACGGGTACAAGAGACTGGTCTGAAAAATTCAAAGAGTTTTCTAAGTAAATGACTCAGTATTTCCCCTCCTAAATCGAACTCTCCTAGACATTTTTTTGCTTTCTGATAGTTAATAGGTCACTGTTGGGAATAATTACTGGTGTCCATATACAGTGGAACGCCGCTATACCGAACATTTGGCTGTACCGAACATCATCCTAGGTTCCCAATAATTTGTGCACAGAACCTACCAAACACTACATGTATTCAGTTGCTATTTGTAATTCCCGAACATCAACATGATAAAACAGTCGGTGTTTTTTATGTTGGAAAGTGACAAGTGGCCATTATTTCCCCAAGGATTAGAAGGGAAAGCTACTAGTTGTTAACGGTATTGAATAGACACTGGTTTTGCAACTCCGCATGATTGGGTGCGGAAGAAAACCGCACGTACGCGCACAGTGGCATTGCACTAACAATAATCTAAAGAGGGTGCCGCTGATACACAAATCAACCGATTCTGAGCGGTACTTTCTGTGCGCATGGGCACTTTATTTTCTAGCAGACAATGATTTTTTGTGCAAGCAGATGACGTTATAGTGCAGAAAATTTCAACGACTGAACTCGTAAAATATCAATATGTAGCAGTTTATACTGAGGTTGGGTAGGGACATTTTTTCATTATCTTTTTCATGTTTTGGTGGAGAGCTTGTTAGAAGTTGGTTCTGGTAGGATTCTCTGGAGGCCTGGGAATCGCAATTGCCCACTGTCTGTCGTGTTTGTCCACAAAGACCACCTTGATTGCCTGGGAATCTAAAATGCCTCAAAACTGCAGTCATGGATTAGACGGTGAGCATAATCACCGCTTGGAAGAAAGACATAGATGGAGTTTAAACTGCCTGGGCTATAACAACTGGCCAGTTCCACTTTCTGGTATGTCCATAGCCAGAGCGCAGTGAGTGCTTGCTACGCACCACCTGTTCCACAACCATAAGACCCCTTTGTACCCTATGATCATTGCCCAATTTTTCGTTGGGAATCTACATCCTTAAATCTTAGAGTACTGAAGTATAGGGAAATGAATATTCATGTAATCGTTGGTATCTCGCATGATCTGACAACATCAAAATTTAATGCTTGCACAGTTGCTTGTATTAGGCTGTGTTCCCGAAGTGTTCATGTGCAATTATTGCCCTTATCGAACCCTTTCTTCTGGACTTATTTTCAGGATAAATATAAGATTGTGTGTTTTATTTGAATCATTTTTTAATGCGGAAGTTATACGAAAAGAGATTTTATGATATCTCATGATCAGTCCTTGTGATGAAATTGCACATTTTGTTTTTTATGAACTTAGCTGTCCTGTGGTGGTCAACGTGCTGTTCGCCAGTCTTAGCCAAATTCGTACAAAGACTTTGAAAACTGATGTTTTGGAGTGACAAAATAAAATTGCACACATTGCATAGATAATGAAAAAGTGTATCAAAATTAAAAAAAACAAAATAAGACGAACATTGTGTTTGTTTGAACACTGAACTGTTTCGGGAAACTCTTTTGGTTTAATAATAAAGGAAATTGGAACGTCCGGAAATCTAACAGCTGTCGTAAAGTCCGCAGTTCAAAACTCCTATGGGACCACTACCCTCCTTGCTAGCATGACAATACATATTCACACGCTTTCTTTGCTACATGTTTGGTATTTTGCCAGCTCTTGAGTATTATGCCCTGTGCAATATGCGCCGCCTATGTTACAGGCAGATATTGTACGTCCATGCACACAGTAGCCAATGCACAGTATGCGAATGGGATTTTGGAATACGCAAATACTGTGAGGGTTTTTTGTCGTCGGCAGATAACTGTGTGAAGAAGTACACAAGTTACGCACTTCATGCAGTTGACTCCAATGTTTTAACTATCATCTAATGGACAATTCACGCTTACATCACTTACGGTAAAGACTTTTTATTATAACTTCCGGTCTGATGACGTCATCGGCCCCAAATTTCACACATGTTAACTAGGTGACGATTATCATCCACATTAATTTTCAGGTGATTCGGACAAATCTGACATCTGTTCAACACTCATTTTTCAGAATTTTCATTCTGTCGGTAGAAGGCGCTTGACAATTGCGTGATGTCATCAGTAGATGTTTTGAAGAGTACAATACTCCAAAAGACTAACACCTTTGAAAACAAGTCAATATCTATTACCACTTTTAAACAATAAGCCCACTTCCGGTTTCAACCGGAAGGAAGGGTCACATGATTTGACCCACACAAAATGAATTGAAGACCAAATTATACTCTGACACTTGACACAAAGAGAATGTTGCTGGAGGCCACAGTTCATTGTACGTGGTTTTAAAAAATTTAACACAATATCGAAATATTCAACATTTAATGAGAAATCACTTAATGATGTCATCATGTACTTTTTCAGATTTAAGGCTTTAAAGGATGCACCTTTCATGTCACATGACTTGTCGACTGATGGAGTCATCATCCCACAAAGTCAATTTTCGTCTATCACACAACCCCTTCCAGATGTCAGCAAAGTTTCAACCTGCTGGGACATGTACATGTACTTCAAGCAATATAGAGCTTTAAATGATGTATCATTAATGTCATATGACTTGTCAATTGATGACGTCATCATCCCATGAGGTCAATTTTCATCTATCACACATCCCCTTCAAGATATCTGCAAAGTTTCAACCCACTGGGACAGTCACTTTGGGAGATATAGGGCTTGAAAGGTTGCACCTTTAATGTCACGTGACTTCTCAAGTGATGATGTCATCATCCCATGAGGTCAATTTTCCTGTATCACACATTCCCCTCTGGATATCTGCAAAGTTTCATCCCAATGGGATATTTACTTCAGGAGATATAGGGCTTCAAAGCTTGCACATTAAATGCCCTGTCATATGACACCTGATGATGTCATGATCACAATTTTCTTGACAGACCCTCTCTAGCTGGTGGACGAAGAGTATGCACCTAATATATAATCAGTCAAACCGATAAAAGTGCTGAAGTGTGGCTGTTGAAAAATGTGTACAAAACCTATAGAGAAAAATAAATACCCAAAATTAAAAAAAAAATCAGGTGATACCGTCATCATGACATCATGTTCATGGCACATCTTTGCCATGTTTGCTTGAAGCAACTTTGATGACGATTGACTCTTAAATTAAAGGAATTAAAGTGCTGCGGAGAACAAATGCGTTCAAAAGAAATGAGATTTGAGGGAAGAAGAAGAAAACGAGAGGTCATCTGTCTGTTTGCCAACAGAACAGAGGGCTTTTTCGTATGCCTTTTAAGTTGAACAAACAATCTACTGCACAAACCTGATGGTGAAAATCTGTCATCATGACTATTTGGGTCCAATTTTTCAACCCAATCAGAAATGTACTTCAGGAAATAATGTGCTTTAAATAAAATGTAATTTGACTCCTCATTTGATGAAGTCATCATCACATCAGGTATAATTTCATCTAGAACACCTCCTTTCCTTGTTATCTGCAACGTTTGAAACCAATGGGATATGTACTTCAGGAAATAAAGGGCTTTCAACAGTGCACCTTTAATGTCACGTGACTTGTCTCCTGATGAAGTCATCATCAGATCATGTCAATATATCTCTAAAGCACTCCCTTTGCAAGATATCTGCAACATTTGAACCCAATAGGACATGTACTTTGGGAGATATAGGGCCGTAAAGAATGCACATTTAATGTCATGTGACTCGTCTCCTGATGATATTATCACCACATAAGGTCAATATTCCTCTAGAACACTCCCTTTTCAAGATATCTGCAAGATTTAAACCAGCTTGGACATGTACTTTAGGAGATAAAAGCCTTTGAAGATTACAGATTTTAATGCCCAGTCAAAAAAGGTGAACAAAACCTATGGGGAAAAATGAAATATTAAAAAATCAATACAAAATAAGGTGATGACATCATCATGGCATCATTCATTTTCAATAAATCTTGCATCAGGGTCTTTGTTGGCTATCACTTTGTCAACAATCAAACATCACTAAGTTACCAAAATTGTGGCTTGAAAACGTGTAGAAAGTCAATGGGCCATCATGACGTCATCCTTTGCGGCACATCTTTGCCACCAGGTCTTTGCTTGAGGCAACATTGATGAAGATACCAACTTGCAAACGGACTAAAGTGGCGTGCAGAAAAACCCTGTACAAAACGAACAGGGTTTTGACGGAAGAACAAGGAGGAGAAGAAGAAGAACGAGAGCTTCTATGTCTGTTTCCAACAGAGCATAGGGCTTTTTTGCTTTTCAATGAAAATGTCGTCAAGACCTTAGTCCCTCTGTCCCAAGAGGCAATAAGCAAGCTCAGCATGTGGATTGCCTATCTCCAGGTATGGAATGGCAATAATATGCTCCTTTGTTCTACAGACAGAGTGATTCAGGGGGATGCCTCTACTTTGGGCTGGGGTGCTGGCATGAAGCAGTTGACAACATGAGATCGATGGTCAATTCAAGAGCAACAAAATCATAAAAACTACCTGGAGTTGTTGGCAGTCTTCATGTTCATCTTCAGGTGGACAATTCCACAACGGTAGCATATGTAAATCACAAAGGGGAGACACGTTCCAGGGAACTCACCCAGCTCACAGTAAAGATCTGGTCACAGTGCCTGGAGAAGAACATCATCATTTTGGCAGAACATCTGGCAGGCTCGCACAACGTCACGGCAGACAATCTTTTGAGAACCTTTAATGACTGGACAGAGTGGGGTCTTCTTCCGGGATTTTCCCACAAGGTCATGCTCAGGTTGAATTTCACCCCACTGGTAGATTTGTTTGCAACCCGGCTGAATGCTCAGCTAGAGAAATTTGTGTCCTGGAATCTGGACCCACTAGCATGGAAAGTAGATGCATTTCTTCTCATCTGGAAGGCATTGAAGGCTTATGTTTTTCCACTGTTTCTTCTGATTTCCAAATGTATCCGAAAGATTCAAGAGGAAAGGGCAACAGTGGTTTTGATCACTCCACAGTTTGGCCAACTCAAGCCTGGTACCCCAAACTTTTGTCTTGCCATTGCCAGTCCAGGCCTTCCCAAGAGACAGAATCTTCTCCATTTACCACTCAATCAACATGAAGTTCATCCACTGTTCCATCCATCCATCTCTTCAGCTAGCTGCCTGGAAACTATCGGGGAAAGTCAGCAAGCAAGAGGTGTTCACAGGAAGTGTCAAGCACACTTGTTGCATCATGGGAGACAGCAGTCTAAAAACCAGTGCAACGCCAGTTGGAAGAAATGGGCTTGCTAGTGTTTTTCAAGGCAAATTGATCCAGTTCAGTCATGCATGTAGCAGATTGTATTGTATTGTGCATGATCAGAACTGTATTACTTATGCACACCAGGAATATTCATGTAACTGATGACGTCACGCAGTGTCAGCATAATAAATCACCTTTTCCAACATGGCAGCTCCCAGTGTCGCTTGTCCAAATTGTTACACCCGGTATAACCCACGTAAACACATGACAACTGGTGACGAGGATGAGTTTTAATGGAACATTCAGTTACAAGAACTTATCCACTATTGACTGAGAGTGATTTTTTTCACCACGGTGAGCTGGAAATCAGTGAATTGGGACGGTGTTTACGTCAAATTTTCGCGGCGTGCAGTACGTACATATACACATAGACTTATCGTTGTGTTTGCCTACTCGTGTAGCGTACATATGTACTGTGTTACAACATGGCTAGTTCATTGCTAATAGGTAGAATCGATCCCTTTGATCGAACTGAAGAGGATTGGCCAACAAATATCGAAAGACTTCAACAATATTTCCCCGCAAATGCAATCTCTGATGATCGAAAAGTGCCTGCATTTATAAGCCTGATTGGACCAAAGACATATGGACTGTTGAAAAATCTGATGGCTCCAGATAAGCTTAGTGCTAAATCATACCAGCAATTGGTGGACATACTAAGGAAGCACCTTGCTCCTAAACCCTTAGTTATAGCTGAACGATTTTGCTTCCATAAGCGGAACCAGCATGAAGGGGAGTCTGTCACAGCATATCTCGCTGAGCTTCGCAGATTGACTGAGCACTGTGATTTTGGCAGTTATCTCAATGAAGCGCTTCGTGACCGCCTAGTTTGTGGGTTGCGAGCAGGCAACATAACAAAATGCCTTCTCGCAGAAGCAAAGCTCACACTCAAGAAAGCCATTGAGATAGCCACTCAATAGAAGCCGCAGCAAAGGATGCAGTGGAATTCCAGCGACAGCTACATGTTAAACCAGAAACTTCGGTGCACAAATTTGGAGCCAAATCACAACCAACATCAACATCATCATGTTATCGCTGTGGGAAATCTGGTCATTCACCCAAACAGTGTCACTTCAAAGATGCTACTTGTCATAAGTGCAACAAAAAGGGGCATATCTGACCAGTTTGCCGCTCGAGTGCAAGCCCTCAGCAGAGTGATCGCCCACGTAACTCTTGCAAAAGCCGACCCCAAGGCGAAAAAGCGAAATCAAAACCGATGAAATCGGTTGAAGAAGCAACAAGTGATGGTGACGACATCACATACGTTGGTCGACTCGGATTCAATAATTTGGACTCTCGCAAAGACAGCACGATTTGGTTGACCCCAACAATCAATGACATCAAAATCCGCATGGAATGGGGTCAGCTGTTTTGGCGATCTCCAAAGCAGAGTATCAGCGACATTTCGCAAACTTAAAACTCGACTCGACTCCAGTGACGCTGCAGACTTACACAGGTGAAAAAGTCTCACCGGTCGGCTGTCTGCAAGTTGACTAACAACCATGAACAACGACACACCGGACGCTTGTATGTCGTTCAGGGAGGTGGACCAGCATTATTCGGTCGCGATTGGCTCGCACACTTCAAACTGGACTGGCCAACCATATTCACTATGTCAGAGCACCCAAAAATGAATCGACTTGCCTTCGGATAGCATCAGCATCCGCAATATGGCAACAAACAATGGAGCCAATTATCCAGGGCATTCCAGGCATGCAGTGCATTCTGGATGATATGCTCATCACCGGTCGCAACGACACAGAACATCTTCACAACTTGGAGAAAGTTCTTTCTGTGTTACGCAATCGAGGACTGCGTCTCAACAAATCCAAATGTGAATTCTTCAAGAGCAAGGTTGCCTTCTGTGGTCATGAAATTGAGGCACAGGGGCTGCACAAGACACAGGACAAGATCAACGCAGTCAAGAACGCACCCCGACCAGCCAATGTTGGACAGGTACGTTCATTCCTCGGGCTCATTAACTACTACCACAGATTCTTGCCTAACCTCTCCACTGTGCTGCACCCACTCAACCAACTCTTGGAAAAGAATCACAAATGGGTGTGGTCTGCAGAATGCGAGAAAGCATTTGAACAGGCAAAAGCTCTGATCACATCTAAGGAAGTCCTGACCCACTACGATCCACAGTTACCTGTGAAATTAGCTTGCAATGCATCACCGTATGGGTTGGGCGCCGTCATGTCCCATGTCATGCCAGACAACACAGAGTGACCAATTGCGTACGCTTCGCGATCATTGTCATCTGCTGAGCGAAACTACTCGCAAATTGACAAGGAAGTGTTAGCACTCATGTGGGGTGTCAAGAAATTCAACAACTACCTGTAGGAACGCAAGTTCACATTAGTGACTACCTTCAATATTCCACCCCACCAAGAGCGTTCCTGCAACAACAGCTTCGCACATGGTTCGCTATGCTGTATTCCTTACCAGCTACGATTACGACATTGAGTACAAGAACACCACTAAACACTGTAACGCGGATGGACTTTCGCGAATGCCACTTCCTGAGGTCAGGGCAGAACACAATGACCCAGATGACCTCCTACACTTGTCGCAATTCGACACTCTACCAGTCACCAGTGACCAAATTTGCAAGGAAACTGCTCGCAATGTCACACTCGCAAAAGTCTACGAGTACACCATGAAGGGCTCGCCTTACTCCCATGACTCTGAACTTAATCCATTCCATGCACGCAGACAAGAACTCTCTGTGCACAATGGATGCATCATGTGGGGACTACGTGTTGTAGTGCCAGCCAAGCTCCGCAACAAAGTACTCCACGAGCTCCATGAAGGTCACTTGGGGGTTGTGAAAATGAAAACACTCGCACGTGGCTACATTTGGTGGCCTGGCATTGACAGTAACATTGAACGGCTTGCCAAGGGTTGTTCTGGATGCCAGTTAGTCCAACACAATCCCAAATCAGCACCACTTCACACTTGGGAATGGCCCATGTCTCCATGGCAACGTATCCACATTGACTATGCTGGACCATTCCTTGGTCAAATGTTCCTGATTGTAGTGGATGCGCACTCCAAATGGCCAGAAGTGGTAGGCACCAAATCATCTGATTCATCGCACACCATCGATATTCTCCGAGCCATCTTCGTGAGAAATGGAGTGCCAGAGCAACTCGTGAGTGCCTCAGTTTACATCTGATGAGTTTCAAATGTTCCTCAAGCGCAATGGTGTGGAACACATCACATCTGCCCCGTACCATCCGGCAACAAATGGCCTAGCTGAACGCTTCGTGCAGACCTTCAAACAGGCAATGAAATCCATGACGGGGGAGAAAGGAAGCACATCTGCTAAACTGGCTAATTTCCTGTTAGCATACAGGAATACTCCTCACTCCACGACTGGACAGTCCCCAGCTACACTGTTCATGGGACGCAATCTTCGTTCGCGATTGGACATTCTGAAACCCAACATTTGCAACCATGTTAGCAGTAAGCAGGTGGACCAGGCAACATCATACAATGCTGCCAGTGTGACCCGAGAGTTTCACATTGGCCAGACAGTCTCTGTTCGCGACTACCGTGGTAAGCAGACGTGGATTCCAGGGATCATACATGCACGATCTGGTCCGCTGTCATACCAAGTTTGTGTTGGACCAAACATGATTTGGCGCAGACATGTTGACCAACTTATCGACTCCAACACTGGAAAATGACCGGATCTGAACAAACCACCTGATGTAGTTCCAGAGATACCTCTACCAGACCAAGTCGTTCCTGCATCACCATCTGCACATGCTAAGCCTGAACAAGCTGTGCCCAGTCAAACACCAACTCCAGTAGAACCACCCATACAACCAAGCCCAACTGTGGTGGAACGCCACTACCCATCGCGCAATCGCAAACCCCCAGACAGACTCAATCTGTGACTGTTTCAAACAAAACCCAACCTGAAACACACATGCATTATGTTTTAACTGTTTGATTTCTAAACCTTGGTTTGCATCTTCTCTATAAGCCTAGAGACCAGCATAAGCAAAAAAAAAATTAAGAAAAGCACATCAAAAGAAGCGTTGTGTTACATGTTAAAAAGAAAAAAAAATTGCCATTTCGTCCAGGATACCTTCAAAATTAACATTATATTAATGTTTATTGTATCACAAGTTATGATGCACTCATTTGCAAAACCTTAACAAAATACTCACTTGCATCATCATTATTTGGAAGCCTCCTCCAGCTTGTGAACAATTCCAATCTGAACTTTCCTTAACATTTCAATAATTATATGAATGGTGAGGAGGAAGTCTAATATATTATGCATGATCAGAACTGTATTACTTATGCACACCATGAATATTCATGTAACTGATGATGTCACGCAGTGTCAGCATAACAAATCACCTTTTCCAACATGGCAGCTCCCAGTGTCGCTTGTCCACATTGTTACCCCCGGTATAACCCACGCAAATACATGACAAGATTTTTTGGCCTTTTTGCAGCAGCTGTATGATGATGGCTTGCTGTATAGAACCCTTACTTCTTCTGCCCACCAATTTGTAGGTGGCCTCTGCATTGGCCAGCATCATCTTGTTAAGCATTTTTTCAAGGGTGTTCTTAACTTAAGGCCACCCTGACCAAGGNCGTGTAATAAACCAGTTTGTCATGCCATGTAAAGTTCCACCTTCCTCGTGCTAATTTGCCACTCAGTCACCACATTTTGGCGACGAGGATCCGAGTGATCAAAGCCCAGACAGTCAACGATTCATTGAATTAAAGGGTGAGTCACAATTCCCTTTAAAATACGAGTAAAATAGCCGAGGAAATCGTCGGAAAAGCAGACACAATCTAACGTCAGTATACCGTACGTAACTGATAAAGGTGGATACCGTTACATGAAAGCCATATACGAAGCTATACAGGCAGTACAATAAGCCCACTTATACATCGTTGCTGTAAACCATGGCACTTCTACCTACCTTCCCGAAATTTGACATACATCAGGACGCTAATGCTGGTCCAAGGTGGAAGAAATGGCTGCAAAGATTTGAGAGATTACTCATAGCCATGGATGTGAAAGATGATGCCAGAAAAAGAGCCTTATTGCTACACTATGCTGGTACAGATGTGGATGAGGTCTTTGAGACATTCGAAAATGTTGGTGATACTTACCAAGCAGCAGCTGATCAGCTCACGAAATACTTCACT
Organism: Acanthaster planci; assembly: GCF_001949145.1. Next base: position 550,745 of record NW_019091543.1, on the reverse strand, counting down.
CCAAGACGCAATGTAGCATATGAAGTATACCAGTTCAGGCAGGCCAAGCAAGGCAAGACTGAGACTCTTGACGCATTCCATACCAAACTGCGTCAACTTGCACAAACATGTGAATTCTCTGATGTTGATAAAGAAATTTGTGCCCAAATCATCCTAAACTGCCAGTCCCAACGCCTAAGAAGACGAGCACTCCGTGAGCCGATGACGCTAGAAAGCCTACTGTCCATTGGTCGTGCCCTCGAGACAAGTGAGCGAGATGCTGATGTTGTCGAAGCTGGCAGAACAGAAGCTGCAAATGCCATTTCTGCCTCTCAAGGAGCAACTGGCAGAAGCAGACGTGACAAAGCAAATTCTGAGAAATCCTCAAAACCCCATCGGCCCAGACAGCGAGACACATCCAAAAGTCGGAAAAGATCCCAGTCCCGCCACCGACAATCGACACGCCCTAGCCGTACTTGCTACTTCTGTGGAGGAGCCTACCCCCATGCCAGAGTCTGCCCAGCAAAAGGGAAAAAGTGCAGAAACTGCGGAAAAATCGGACACTTTGATTCTGTATGCCGGTCTGCAACTATCAGCACCATTGAACAAGATGATGACTCCGATGTCGACTACATCTTTGCCAACCAGCCTGATTCGGCGTATGTCATTCACTCCGCAAAGTTACCTACCTGTGAGATGACCATTGGCGACACTACCTTGACGGCCATGATTGATTCAGGAGCATCTGTGAATGTGCTCAATCTCAAGTCATTCAATCTCCTTCAAAGCAATGGCCTGAAGTTCCAGACCCGAAAATCTACATCAAAAGTTTTCGCCTATGGCACGAAAACACCCCTACCAGTACGTGGCATAATTGAAGCTACAGTCAATGTTGGTCCGAATACCTGCTGTGCTGAGTTCCATGTGGTCAACACAGACACCTGCAACCTGTTGTCCTTCACAACTGCAAGGCAACTGAAGCTGATCTCCTTCAACTCAGACCACGTGACTTGTAATCTCCAGCCAGTACCAGAACAGACAAATCAGACACCTGCCAACGACATGAGGCATGAGCAGATAATGAAGCAGTATGGCAACCTGTTTGAAGGCATTGGAAAAATCAAAGATGTCAAAATCTCTCTTCATGTTGATCCAGAAGTAAAACCAAAACAACAAAAACATTGACGCATTCCATTCCACACTCGTAAAGATGTTGAGCGTGAGCTACAGCGATTGGAAGATGCTGACATCATTGAGAGAATTGACGGTCCGACCCCATGGGTAAGCCCCATTCTTGTCGTGCCGAAGCCTTCAGGTGCGATAAGAATCTGCGTCGATATGAGACAAGCCAACCATGCCATACAGCGAGAGCGACACCCTATGCCTACCCTAGATGACATCATTGCTGATCTCAACATCTCAACAGAAGTACCATATTCAGCACACTGGACATGACAGCAGGCTATCACCAGTTCGAGCTTAAGGAAGAATGCCGCAACATCACAACCTTCAGCACTCATGTCGGCCTCTTTCGATACAAACGTCTGATGTTTGGCATCAACGCCGCTTCAGAACTATTCCAGACAGCCGTAGCACAACTACTTTCTGGCCTAGAAGGATGCAAGAATGTGTCAGATGACATCATCGTCTATGGCAAAGACCAACAGGAGCATGATAAGAACCTGAAAGCAGTACTCGACAGACTTCAGAGTCACAATGCCAAGCTGAACAAAGAGAAGTGTAAATTCTCCAAGCCACAAGTCCAATTCTATGGACACACCTTCAGCAAAGATGGTCTTGCACCCGACCCCAGAAAGATCGAAGCTCTCATCAATGCCAGTCCTCCAAAGAACCAGAAAGAAGTGAAATCTCTTCTTGGTTTAGCTTCATACGTTTCCAGATTCATACCGCAGTATGCAACAGTCACACACCCCCTCAGAATCCTCACCCATCAAGATTCAGAGTGGAAGTGGGGTAAAGATGAGATGGCCTCTTTCAACAGGCTGAAGCAGATCCTGACCAACACAAATGTAATGGCCTACTTCGACCCAAGAAAAGCAACAGACGTCATTGTTGATGCAAGCCCAGTTGGACTAGGTGCAATGCTATGCCAAGATGGGAAAATCATCTCCTATGCAAGTCGCACCCTGTCAGATGTAGAATCCAGATATTCACAAACCGAACGAGAGATGCTAGCAGCAGTTTGGGGAGTTGAGCGCTTTCATCTCTATGTGTATGGTGCCAAGTTCCGCATCATCACCGATCATAAGCCACTTCTTGGAATCTTCAAGAGCGACAGACCAACCTCAGCCAGGATTGATCGATGGCGTTTACGCATAATGCCATACAACTGCGAGGTGATCTACAAACCCGGAAAAGATGATGAAAATCCTGCTGACTACATCAGTAGACATCCTAAAGCACTGTCGCCAGAGAAGTCAGTAGCAGAAGACTACGTGAACTACATCTGTAACAACGCAGTCCCCAAAGCCATCAACATAGAGCAAGTCCGAGCTGAAACAGCAAATGACGACATCATGCAGAAGCTGATGAAAACCATCCAGTCGGGAAAGTCACGTGACTGGGATGACATAGACTTGCGACCGTTCAAACCAGTTCGCAGTGAGCTAACAATCTGCAATGGAGTAGTCCTACGTGGAAACCGCCTAACAATCCCGACATCCTTGCAACATACAATCATCGAGTTGGCCCATGCCAGCCACCAAGGGATTGTGAAGACCAAAAGCCTCATCAGAGAGAAAGTCTGGTTTCCAGGAATAGACAGAATGGTGGAAGACAAAGTAAAGAAATGCATACCATGCCAAGCAGCCACAACAGAGAATACTGAACGCCCAGAGCCGCTGAAGATGACCCCATTACCTTCATCCCCATGGAAAGAAGTTGCTGTTGATTTTACTGGCCCTTATGCATCCGGAGAGTACTTGCTAGTCGTAGTTGATGAATACAGCAGATACCCAGAAGTAGAAATTGTGAGTTCCACTTCAGCCAAAGCAACCATCCCAAAGCTTGATGCAATCTTTGCCAGACAAGGCATACCCGATGTTGTTGAAGACAGACAACGGTCCGCCGTTTCATGGTAATGAATTTGCCAAATTCGCATCATACCTAGGTTTCTCCCATCGCCGAGTCACCCCTCTGTGGCCAAGAGCCAATGGAGAAGTTGAACGACTGAACAGAACACTTGGCAAAGTCATTCGCACTGCCGAGACAGAAGGTGTAAGCTGGAAACAGCAACTGCAGAAATTCCTTCGCCAATACAGAGCAACCCCTCACTCCACCACTCGCATATCCCCCAGCGAAGCACTGAATTCCAGAAAGCTGAAGTGCGAACTACCTGAGTTCCAGTCTCCCATACATGCACACCATCATGACAACTTCATGCGAGAACGAGATGCGAAGCAGAAGTTGAAGATGAAAATGCGCACAGACACTCTTCTTCATGCTAAACCATCCAACCTCCAGCCAGGAGACACAGTCCTTGTGCGCCAACCAAAGAAATCCAAGCATACCTCACCATTCAACCCGAAACCCTTCCAAGTTACATCAAGAAGAGGAAACATGGTTGAAGCTTCAAGAGGAGACAAAGTCACCAAGACGGAACATCTCCCACTTCAAGAAAGTCCAAGTCCCACCCCCTGACCCAACCA
>NW_019091543.1:536408-546857 GCF_001949145.1 Acanthaster planci | reverse complement strand
AGAAAACAGATTCTCCGCAGTCACACAGATCAATTTTGAAAGCAAATTTTATTTCAAATTCTGTCACTAAATCCAAAAGCTAAAAATGCTGCATTTCTAAAAAAAAATTGTACACTAAAAAGTCACCGCATGCAATTCGGTATGGGCTGCATCATCACTTTCTAACATCCAGGGATATAGATGTAACCAACAGTGGTAACTTGAAGCAGAACAAGGTCTACAAAGCCATGATGAGTAAGCTGAAAAAAGCCGATGACAGAAGATAAGTACCATATTTATATTCATATATTTTATAAATGTTATCCTCCAATCAAGTGACAAAAATCTACTTAGATGTTACATACATGTAAAACAAATAATGTTTTTCATTCGTGCAATGGAAAGAATATTGTCATGAGTTGAAAGATGAACTGTTCCAATCAACGGGCTGCACTCATAAATATTCATTATTGTATATTATTTCCAGAAGCGCATACCTTAATGGTTGAAGCATTGGACCCAAATGGTCTAATGGCAAATTTCCAAGCACATGGTGCTGAGAGCTGATCGTACTGTATGGGACACCAGAAGAGACAAATGCTGAAAATCTCTAATCTGCGCTCTGTCCGAGATAAAATGTTTTGTTTTGTACATATTTGATTGGGTTGAATACTTGCAGATAGTTGGGTTAGGAAGGTTTATAAACGGAGATTGACCTCATGTGATGACTATGTCATCAGCTGATGAGTCACATGATATTAAATAAGCATCCTGAAGTGCAGGTTCGATTGGGTTGAAACTTGGTAGGTATTTAGGAAGGGAAGTGTTACAGATCAAATGTAACATTGTGTGAAGAAGACGTCATCAGATGATGATGTCACGTGATATTAAATGTGCACTGTTTAAAACTCTCTATCTCCAAAAGTGTATGTCCAATTGGGTTCCAACCTTGCAGATATCGTAAAAAGGAAGTGATTAAGATGCATATTGACCTGATGTGATGATGTCATCAGGGGACATAAAGTACTTTATAAGACGTTAAAGTACTATATCTCCTGAAGTGCATGTCGGGCAGGTATTTAGAAATTTGGAAGTGTTATAGACGAAATTGGCCTCATGTGATGATGTCATCAGATGACCATTCAAAGTGCATTCTTCCAAGCGCTATATATCTTGAAACTGTGTGCATGTCTGATCGGGTTGAAACCTTGCTGATACCTTGGATATGAAGTGCTTTCGGCAAATATTGACCTATTGCACTATTTAAAACTGTTTATCTCCTGTAGTATACATCCATTTGGGTTCAAACCTTGCGGATATCTTAAAAAGTGAGTGATTTAGATGGATATTAACCTAATGTGATGATGACGTCCTCAAGTGACTAGTCATGCGACATTAAAGGTGCATGCTTTAAAGTACTATATCTCCCGAAAAGCATGTCTGATTGGATTGAAACTTTGCATAATACAAGGAAAGGAAGTGTTCTAGATGAAAATTTACCAGATGTGATGATGACATCATCAGATGAGTCAAATTCTACATCAAACTTAAGTCAAAAGAGCATTCCTGATTGGGTTGAAAGCTTGCACCAAAATGGTCCTGATGAAGATTTATGCCATCAGGTTGTGCAGTAGATTGGTTGTTCGACTTAAGAAAGGGATGCGAAAAAGCCCCCTTTTCTGTTGGCAAACAGACAGATGACCTCTGGTTCCCCCCCCCTCCTTTTTCAGACACGCTTTGTTGTCCCATAGGCCTTCGATAGTTTCATACATCTGATCGATTCCAAACTTGACAGACCTTAAGACAATCATCCAAGGATGGTATAACAAATTTGTAATGATGAAATCATCACGTGGTTTATTTTTGAATTTTGAATATTTGGCCATAGGGTTTGTACACATTTTTGTACTGTACACTATTATCGAGCTCAATGGGCGAGTACTCCTCAACTTCGACCGAGAATTACTACCAGAACGAAGGGAAACCAGACATTTTCCTTTTTCGTTCGATTACAAATATACCCAAGAGTCAGAATATTAAGTAATATTTCATGAAAAGTGTTCAGTTTAAGTCCAAATCACACGATATGAACTTAAAGGAGCAGTTTTTTCTGCATCCGATTGATTATTAATTTTTCAATGTTTATTTCTGCCCATTGACTTTGTAAACGTTTTCAAGCCACCGTTCTGGTAACTTTGAAATCTTTGATCATTGTCAAATTAACAGCCAACAAAAATCCTGATAAAAGAATTTTGCTTAATTGATGACATCATGATGAAGTCATAACCCAATTTTTGATTTTTGGATACTTAATTCTCCCCCACAGGTTTAGTAACAGCGTCTTTTAACAGCTAATCTTCAGCACTCTGGTCAATCTGACTTATTCCATTTATGTACACTCGTAGTCCACCATGGACAGAGGGTAGCAGGACAGAGTCATTTTGAGATAAGGCTGCAGTTTTTCTCCATGGGGTTTGTACTGTTTTCTACTGAATACTAATGACTGAGTAGTCCTGAACTTTGGCTCAAGATTACTATGAAAACAAAAGAGAAAATTGTATGTTTTACGCTCTCTTATTCGATTTGAAATATTGCCAAGAATCAAATAATATTTCATACATTGTTTTCAGTTTAAAAGCAAAAATCACATGACACGAACTTAAAGGACCATTTTCCCTGCATGTTTGTAGCCTCTTAACTTTGAACATCAAATCAAGCCACCATTTTGGTAACTTCTCATTGTTCGATTGTTATCAAAGTGAAAGACAACAAAGACCGTGATTTGAGAAATATTCTAAATGGATGACGTCATGATAATGTCATCCTCTTATTCATTATTGATTTTTGATATTTATTTTAGCCCATTGACTTTGTTCATGTTTTCAAGTCACCATTCTGGTAACTTCACGATATTCGATTGTTATCAAAGTGGTAGCCAACAAAGACCCTAATACAAGAATTGTGCCAGATTAATAACGTCATGATGACGTCATTCTGTGATTTCGAACATTGTTTTTTTTATATCTTTCCTCATTAAACGACTCGAAATCCAGAACGTGGCTGCGGCTGTTGCTGTTATTACTTTCGTTCTCTATTTATTAGTTTCTTTGTTGGGGCAACGCAGACAATCAGGACTCTCACAAAATGGCAGGTACCGCGGCGGTGAAAACAGCGACCATGGCGACATATGCATGCACCAGCCAGTCCGAGGATCGAGTTACACAATCTTTTCTCTGATCAGTACGTATGTGCTGTCCTTGCAGTTCTTTTCACAGGTGCGTTGTGATTGCTACCCACTATTATGTAAAACACCCAGATGTCCATGCTGCCCCATATATGAGTTTTGTTTTTGTCCTATCTAAATCACCATTGTCCTTTAAATGTACTTCTGTCATATTAGTTTTGTCATTTGTATATTATTTTCATTTGACTTTTTGTACTAATAAAATCATAAAAGGTGCCTCATACAAATTCCGAGGAGAAACGGAATTCTGCACCCATAATGGATAAATTTGGAAAGAATGATGGCTGAGGTGTGCAAAGCAGTGAATTGCCGTAGATCGATGGTAAATCAAGTTTGGAAGAAGGAACAGCTTTTGACATGCGAGTTGAAGTTATTAGTTTCAGAAAATTTCTTCTACTTTATAACGCTTGACTTCAGGCCTAGGCCTATATAGTAAGAAATTCATGACAGTCTATCTAGCCTATCAGGCTTTGTATGTGAGACTTCATTATATCGAAGTTGGGACTGTCTGAAATTTTTTCCTCATTGGTTAGGCAAAAAAAAACCAATGGTGTGTTTACAATAACGGCCTGAAAAAAATTCAGGTAGGTAGGTAGGGAAGTAATTTTATTTTGTAATTTTGGTAAATTCAATTCTACATGCCCATGTTCTTTCGCAGTTTCAATTTCAGTTCTGCACGCCCATGTTCTTTCGCAGTTTCAATTTCAGTTCTGCATGCCCATGCTTCTTTCGCAGTTTCAATTTCAGTTCTGCACGCCCCTGCTTCTTTCGCAGTTTCAATTTCAGTTCTCCATGCCCATGCTTCTTTCGCAATCTCAATTTCAGTTCTGCATGCACATGCTTCTTTCGCAGTTTCAATTTCAGTTCTGCATGCACATGCTTCTTTCGCAGTTTCAATTTCAGTTCTGCATGCACATGCTTCTTTCGCAGTTTCAATTTCAGTTCTGCATGCACATGCTTCTTTCGCAGTTTCAATTTCAGCTCTGCATCCCATGCCTGTTCTTTGGCAGTTTGAAACTAACCATATTCCTGTACTAATCTCTGTTCTACTCGTATTCACTGAGACTTGTCTCACATTAAAAAGTACATTTAAATCAAGATGGACAAGGATTTCAGTATTTTTCAATATGAGAATGTAAATTTTGTTTATCTTTCATTCCACTGACTGTTGTACACATACAGTACTTGCTTTTTACCCAGACTGATGAACCTACGGGTTGCTGGGTGATTTTATTTTGTCTTCACTCGGTAGGCTCAGTGATGCAAGGTGTACATTAACAAAAACAGCAGAGCTGAAACTTACAATGCATGTTTGAAAAGCAATAAAAAGGTTTTAAATACGGTTTGCGAAAACTTATTCATTTGGAATAATGTCAGCTTGTCATGTCAGACATTAACATGCATTGTGAGTACCTGGGTTTTGAAATAATGTGTTGAGATGACAAAGAGCTTCCTACAGTCCATGTCCGTTGGAGCCTCACCCCAAAGCAAACTGATGGACGGATGACCCAGAGGTGATCCTATCAACTATTCTTCAGGTACGCAGCATAACAGTTTAAGACAAAACGACCATATAAAATTGAACTTGGCACTTTTATTAATATTTCTTGAGTACATGGAGCTTCCTTCATTTCCTGCCAAAATTATGTGAACCCTAGTGATAGAATCGGCTTTGTTTTGAAACAAAATTACAATGAAGCAAAATGAAAAGACAAAATAAACTTAAAAAGTCCATGTACATGTGTTCAATTGTGTTGGGTACCCCAAAACATGGTCATCATGGGGTGTGCTTGCTTGCCCAGTGGTTTAATATGCATTTTTCATGTGTAAATGCGCACCATGGCAATGTAAGATCCCTCAGTTTGTGAAGTGCCTTTTGGTAGTCGTAGTCTTTGGTAGTCTTTTGTTGAAGTCTGTCACCAGATCATTGTACAGCTCATCTTTCCTTGAAAGCCCAACTTTCATTCTTGGACTGTAGAATGATAGGGGAAAAAACAGATTTTAAAACTTAATCTACAGTGACTAGTATTTGGTTTTTAAACTAAATTGGACCTCGCAACTAAGCTTAGACTGTGTTTTGCCTTCAAAGTACACACATATATCGCATTCTGCTGCTACTTAAATTGTGTACTTAAAAAAAATGGTAAGGGTTTCCCCTATGGGTGGTAACCCAACATCCTACAGTTTTTATGAACAACATAAAAAAAATATCCAAAGATATTTTTGTCTCATTCATAACAAACTGTTGAAATGCTATCATCCAAAAAGAAACATTCAAATCCACTCTTCCATCGATAGGCCTAGGAATAGCTCAAAATCAAACAAGTTAATTTTGTACTAAATAAAAAAATTGGCCAGAGGTTCCCCTACGGGTGGTGAACCCAATGCCATACAGTTTTTATAAACAAGATAATAAATGTCTAGGACATTCATTATCTTATTCATAATAAACTGTTGTCTGTGTGGAATATTAAAAAGTATAACATTTACTAGGCGTATATTTATATAAAAAAAAGAAATTGAAGAAAATATTCAAGTCCTCTCTATATATCAATCCATCAATGAACACAAGTTAAAAAAAATACTGTTTTGCAACTCCACTCTTGTCACTTAGCCTGTACAAACGCTGCTGCATTCTGCTTTGTGGTATGGGACCCAGGCAACATAGGCTACTTTTAGTACTTGTATAGAATAATGCAGTGAACACTACCATCTCGGACTGCATGTACAAATGCCTAGTATAGTGCATAGCTAGCTAGCCTTGGACGTTCATGCATGGCGCACATGGCCGACCGTACAGTACATATACATGTACACGTAGGCCTACATTGAAGGCAAAAGCGCAGTTTAGTCTAGGCCCCCTAAGCCTAAATTGTAAACCCTGCCCAGGCTTACTTGCCCTTGCATAAATGAATTGAAACAAATAATGCCGCCTACCTTTTAGTCCGTTTTTGAAAGGGTTTCTCAGTCGTCCTCATAATAACTTTGAATGCATTGGGCCAGTGTTCCACAGTGCTGCAGCTGCAGGTCACTTCTTGTCTCTGTGCCTTACATTCAACTTTAATGTACATGTACTTAATTGCGGGGAATACATCAACAATACTGAACAGCGTACACACTGCCTCGACACTAATTTCCATTGTTTGTATTGGTTAAACTATCTCATGTGATATGCAAGAGCATGCGCGCGCAAGTAACATCCCACATTAAAAGGTCCTGAACAAGTGCATAAAGTGAGTGCGCTGAGTTGCACGCGAACCAGCACCGGTGAGTCCACGGCGGGTCTTAGCTCTGATGAGATCGTCACGATTTTTGCATGTTTAACAGGGTATGTTTGTATCAAAATCATGGTCAGTATCAAGAGTGGAAAACAATTTATTATTTGAATTTTTCATTTAAAATTATGAATATCAACCTTCAAAATGACAATGAAAGTTTGAGGTCGGCAATTTGGCCGAAAATTTTTCAGGTCGGTGGGGTTACCGTAAAACACTCCATTTTTTGTTTGGCCTTCACACAAAATGGAAAATTAATTTGTCCCTAGATTTCACCGGAAAAAGCTCCAAGAAAGCCATGATTTGTGTTTGTCACATCTGCAGATGCATTGAAACCAAATAGTGTGACAGACAATATGATATGAGTGACAGAATTCTTCAGGGCAGAAATGAAACCAAAACGTAGGCAGAGAGATGACGTTTCTGTTGAATGAGTAACAAACAAGGAAATTCAAGGTCATATAATTAATTCAAACTTTGTTTAAATTATCAAATTCAAACTTTGTTTAAATTATCAAATTATTTGTTCTCAGTTAAAACTGACTGACCTTTTTTCATTCCAGAAAGTAGTTAAATGTAAATCTTTGGTCAAGTTGTGAACTCAAGCATGTCAAGTAATCTGACTTACAGTGTCTGTGGTAACATATAGTTTGGTTGTTCAGTTATAGCTGCTCACAGTTACAGTTCTGTATGCCACATGGCGGTTTTCAATACATGTTTTCCATGTATGAATGAAGGTCAGCATATTTTTTCCTGTGAGTGTAGGCCTATATGATTAAAATTAAGACTTTATCGTGGTCCTGCCGACGTACCATTGCTGGCGTTGTAACGGGCCGATCGCTACAGGTTGTTTTAGGATCCCTGAGACAGACAGTCCACACAATATTCCACAGGATTAGGTGGATTTGATAACGATAATATAACACAACTTTAATGATCTCACCACATCTAAGGATGCCATTTTACGAAAAAACCCTAATAACCTATCCCATCATGCCTTTTCCTATCATGCAGCATGGTGTCTTAGAACAGACATATACATTTGCAAGCTATGCACTGCATTTGTATGAATGTTTGTGCATACCAATTTGCTACACTCTCCCCTGCTACACTCTCCCCTCCTAAGTTCAACATGCTGGATTACAGAGAGCTGAACATCGGTGAATAGAGGAAAACAGAAGGAATTCTACATTTTAACACTTTTTTGTTTTGCTCTCTTGCCAAGTGCACAGGGGTGTGTTTACGGCACAAGATGTATTTTAAAATCCCCTACATTTACACCTGCAGTTCCACGTGCAGTGTTGCAATATCTTATCTGCATGTATACATGTAGCTGGTTCTACACAGAAATTTGCTAAATTTTGGCTTTGAACTTTTTTACACATTGGATGCATTCTTCACATAGCCGCACATAATTTCACGTTTTCCACTATCATCCAAAACAACTTAATTTTTAACAAAGAGTTTTCTGCCGAACATGGATTATTTTGGTTTCTTGGGGGATGGGATACATCCAAATAATGACAGATTTTTGTCATGTGTTGTTTTAAACCAAAAATTTAAAGAAAGAAAAAAAACACTTTGAAAAGCACTTTCAACAATGTAGCACTTCCAGCACAGCTGGGAGAAGATATTTACAGCACTGTTCAGGGTTTGGCATGTCCATGTTTCACCCAAAGTCACTCAGGTGGGCACAGTTTTACTTTGTCAACATGGGCAATGATCTCGCTAGTTGGCTTTTTCATGTCCACGAGTTTCAGGGTTGACAGGTGTTGATAGTTCTTTCACCACGTACGGACCAGACCAGTGCGGAGCAAGTTTAGCACTAAAATGTTTCTGTACATCGGAGATTGGATGTGTCCTGATCATGACACAGTCACCTACATGTGCGTGGATGTCTGGCTGCCGACGTCTGCGGTTATACTGCTGTTCGCATGTTTTCTAGGCCACTTCTATACGTTTAGCGACCTGTTGGCGGAGAACGTCTTTGTCGTCCTCAGGTACTTTGGTTCAGGCGCGTACTGTTCCACTTATTGGACAGAGGAGATCTCGTGGAGCAACCCATCATTAGGCGACAGGGAGCAATTCCAGTTGTCTCGTGACTGGCTCAGTTAAGTGCGAAAGCAAACTCGTTGACATGAACATCCCACGTTCGATGGTCCTTAGTAGTGAAGGGGCCTGGAGCATGTTTTTTTATATTTCTGTTTACACACTCCACCCAGTTTGTTTGTGGGTGATAGAGAGTTATGAAGGACTGGTTCACACCCCACTCAGTGCATACTGCAGCTAAGGCCCGGCTAACAAATGGGGGCCATTATCGGACAACAGACAGCGTGGAGCTCCTTAGCGGCTAAATAACTGCCGCACCAAAACACACACTGGTCTTCCTGGTAGCCGTCTTAAGGGGAAAGACCTCAACCCATTTGCTGTAGTGATCTACTGCCACAAGTAAGTATTCATGGCCCACGTGGCTCTTAGAGAGAGGCCCCATCAGATCAGCGCCTACTACCTCCCATGGCTCCTGTGAGCGCGTTGATAGCATCATACCTGCTGGCTTACGGAATATTGGTTTTGTCTCCTGGCATCGGCGGCAGCCACGAACAAAGCTGTGGACATCCTTGGACATGCCCATCCACCACAAGTTGAGGTCTCTCAGTCTCTGGAACGTTTTAGCTCTGCCCTGATGGCCCGCAGATGGCTTGGCATAACACTCTAGTAGTACATCATGCTGGAGGGATTTTGGCACAACAATGCTCCACTTGGAGTTAGCACAGTGTAGCAAAATGTCACTGTCAACTCGATATTCCGCTGCTCGCTTTTGAACAAGTCGGTGTTGTTAAGCATCGTTTGGCAGCGTAGTGTGACAAAGATACTGAATGTAATTTGCACAGTCAGGGTCTTGAGACTGGGCTTCGATGAGGAGTTCTTGCATGAACGTGGTGTGGGGAAAAGCATGAAAGGACAAGACAACATTCTTCCAGTGCAACTCCTTCTGCTTGACGCGCCATTTCTTCCAGCATGCTGGGCAGAAGAAGGTAAGCAATTGTTGGGCGCGCTTTTTTCGGATGTGCACACACCTTTGGGGATACCACTTACTACATTCATCGCATTGCACCCAGTCAATGACGTCGTCTGTGGGGCAAAGGCAGGGTTCAGCAGCACACAGATCGTTGTCACCATCGATAGCACCATCACTGGTAGCCAACACGGGCATAGCCGGGGGCATTACACTAGCAACTGGGGGGGGTCTCTGCCAGCTGATAAGGAAGATGTGAGAGGCGTGGCAGTCTGTTCATCATCTGGCTCATTTACGGGGTCCTGGGGCAGCGTGCGGACAATCCCAACAATGTGAATAACTTCCTGTATTCTCGAAAGCACGTCAGGAACCTTGTGTTGGGAGCCAGGGTGGTATACCACGTCAAAGCAGAAGTCTTGCAGGCGGAGAACCCATTGTGCCAGTCTTCCAGTTAGTTTTGATTTTCAAAATAACCAGCACAGGGCCTGGTGATCGGTCACAACGCGAAACTTCTGTCCTTCTAGATGGGGGTGCCACTTCTCGAGAGCCCACACAACTGCCAAGCACTCTCTCTCAGTGACACTGTAGTTTCGCTCGGCAGCAGTGAGAGAGCGGCTGGCAAAGGCGACCGGGTGTTTAGTGGAAGCATGGCACTGAAGTAGAACGGCACCGAGTCCCATGTCACTGGCATCCGTGTGCACAATGAATGGTTCGTTTGGGTCTGGGTAGGCAAGGATTGGGTCACTTGTCAACATCTGCTTTAGGCGGTCGAATGAAGATTGGCATTCAGCAGTCCAGTTCCAGTTTGCGTTCTTAAGGCGGAGCTTATGCAGTGGTTCTGCAGCGGTCGCATAGTTTGGTATGAATTTATGGAACCACGAAATCATGCCAAGAAAACCCTTGAGTTGTTTCACCGTCGCAGGCTCAGGATATGC
>NW_019091543.1:455534-524065 GCF_001949145.1 Acanthaster planci | reverse complement strand
GGCCTTCCTTCTTTACGACTTTTCCCAGACTCCTCTATCTGTACAGTCCATTCGTCATCAGCACAATTACATTCACTCGATTTTGGCAGTGGCCCAATTAATTTTTCCCGGGCGCGCCAATCCTTATTGTTCTGCACCCGGCCGCAACCGCAAAATAGGTGTCCAATTACAGGCGTGTTTCCGGAGCCACAGCGCGACCCCAAAACACAATAGAGTTCACAGAGTTCGTGATTCACACATCAATAGGGGGCTCCGGCGGTGCATGCTCCGGCGGAGTCCTCAGGCACCGGAGGCGTTTGTTACATTACGAATCGCCGGATTGGCTCTCAGTTGTTTCTCCATTTGTGTTAAAACAGTTTCTTGCGTTCTGTGAGTGAAACTCAAAAGGATTAAGCAAGATATGCTGTAAGGGAAAGCGTCATTTTGGCTTGAAATCAATGAGAAATTAATCCAGTAAAAATCACACACGCAACCAATAGGAATGAACAAAACGACATTGCCCGGATCGCTGCTCCCGAACTACGCCTCTGTCGCGTCCGTCCATTGGCGCATGACCCATCCGTCGGTCGTTGTGGGACGCTCTTTGCCGTTGGGTGCAGGGGCGCGTCATCTTGCCTGGATACGGCCGGATCGCTCCCGAACCGTGCCTGTGTCGCGTTCGTTCATTGGCCGCCGGGTGGCGGAGTCTACCGGTCTTTGCCATTGGGCATGTGTGCGATGGTCCCGGTGCTTATCTTCAGGGGGTTTGGCCGAGGACCGGTGCGCTGTACCCGCTGCGGCATTCCGGCCTGATTGGTCCCTGTAAAATTTGCTGAATATTCATGATGCGTCCAAGCTGTCCCCGTTATTCTCGCATCACGATGTGGCGTTTGTCCCTGTGCGACGTGGTACCATTTGAAACCTTCCTGTTGGATTGGTCAACGGGAAATGTGAATATTCACGATCTATTCCCTGGTCCTGCATTTTTTTTATCCGTGCTTTTTTATGCAAGCCCCTGACGACGCTGTACCAGCAGCAGTCCTGTCCATGGTGTACCATCGCCGCAGACGATCTCAGATTATCTTTTACTTTCATGCTCTGAACCTCTCATGCCTATTCGCCATCCTGACCCCACGGGTACTGTTTGCTTACTACGAATGCCCTGTAGTGCATGGATTTTACGCGAGATGAATTACAAGGTTTCCTCGATTTAACTGTTGAAAATTCCGTTCTGTTTTCTCAATTTTTCACAATTAAAAAGCAGTTGACTCAAACATGAAACAAATCAGAGAAGTGAAAGCTGCAGTAAATATTATACCCCGTGATCAGCCAGTCCTGTGAAACTACGACAAAAGAGGTGTTTAAGTGCAAAGGTGAATTAGACTGTTGCAAATTTTAGAATAACAAACAGTTACATATCAGAAAAAAAATAACATTTTGCCGCTATTTCATCAACAAACATAACTTTGTATCTGAGTCACAGTTTGTGTTGGACAACAATTGATCTACCGAGTTGGCAATCTCGAATGTTGTAAATAAATCAATGCCATACATGACAACAGCATTTATTATTGGAATATTCTTGGACTTCTCGGAGATGTAATTGGATCATTGTGGTGTACGAGCAGTTTAAGGATGCCTAAGAGTAAACAATTTGTATCAGTAATGAAGAGCACACTGTTTCTGGCGGAGTTCCACAAGTCTCTGTATTGGATCCTTTTCTAATTTCTTATTTATATGTAAAAAAATATTAATACATCTGGCATTGTATCATTATTCCTCATTTGCAGATGACACCAATCATAGTACATGTACAGTCATACATGTAGCATTAAAGAAGCATTTTGATGACGTGGCCAGCATAATATCTAAAACTATTGGCCTAATTAATAATATTGAGATTTTCTTGCCCCCAAGTCTGACTTTTTATAAGCTAATTGTCTTTCCATGCTGAAACAAATTTATTTCGGATCTGAAAGTAATTTAATTTGAGGACTAAAAAGTAATCTTTTCTGTGAAATGTTCTTTTCAAACAGCAGAATCTATTCAAAGCAGGAGAGTTAAACAGAAATAGTATCCGTTAAAATATGAGTGAAACATACCGTATTAAATTCAACACTTCAATGGATTTCTGAATCCAGAAATTATTTCAGCACCTTCAACTAATTTGCGTACTGTGCATCGAACCAAAAAAAACCTGTCCTTTGCCATACAGACATTTCGTGCTCGAGGTGATTATGTATATTATTTGGACATTTTTTAAGACGTCATGATGACGAGTTGTATTACCCACATTGGCCAAGGATGACATATTTGATTGGAATGAGGTATTCATGACGTTGTCAGGTGCTTCATTATTAGATTCTGGATTTTTTTCAGTAGATTCCTCAAATGGGTCAATTTCGATCTTAAAACCAACCTTGCCTAGAAACATCAAAACGTCATTGGAGTTGCAGTTTACATTTTTTTCTCTGCAATGACATCATGATGATGCCATCAAGTGATACTATAAAGGTATTTGAGAAGGTAGCTAAACTTACACGGCAGACACGTTCAAATTCGTGAGAATTTTTTTCTGTCTCACTTTTGACATAAAGGTATTCACAATTTAAAGTTCATTGTCTCTGTCACCCAACAAACGTGAGTTTCTACTTTGCATTTTTGATCCGTTAAACTTTAAAATGTGTACTGTACCAGAGTAACATTAGCTTAAAACAATATTGATGGCCTCTGAAACACGGGCTTAGACACTTCATGAGGTGGGTTGGACAAACACTTGCCAAGGTATAAGATAAACGTTACATTTCCAACAATGGCAGCTAATAGTTTGCATATTTTGCACAATCCACATGCCCTCTCGGATTAGAAATGTTCCCATAAATCCGATAACCCTTAAATATTGGTACAAGACCTTAATTGGTTTGAACAAAAGTGTTTACATACGGAGACCATGTATTTTCCATCATGGCTTATGCTCATTTGCATATTAATTAATTTAAAAAAAATACTCAACGATGACAAAGTGGCACCCATCAGAATATTGATCCGCAAAGTCCTAATGATAAGAAAATACAAAACATTCTGTGTGAACCGTTGTGCACGGTCCACATCCTTCTACGGGTTTAAAACCCAGCCTATACATGTACTTAGGCCTACTTCAAGATAATCATTTTCGATTAAAAATGACAATGGCCCGCAGAAGTAGATAATTATGTTAATCGGGCTTAAGGCCACTTATAATCAACCAAATGACAGGCTTTGGACTGATCAGAACGCCCCAAAGTCTCTGATATGTCATTTAAAACAACAATCGATCTTCGAAATAAAAAGAACGTCTCAATCTCAGTGATTCGGGTACCACCACTGCCTGTCATGCTGGTCTTGCATGGGAGGTTTTCTAAACAGTCCTTCGCCTTTCCCGTCGGTGGCAACACCATTGCACTTAGCCAAATCTTTGATCAAATGATTAACGATAACTTAATGGGGAGTTTTAATCTGTTAAATGCTCAGTAATTGGTGGATACTCGAGAAGCCACCCCAACATCGCCTGCCTCTTAATTGGTTTGATCACGTTTGCTTCGACGCTTGGTGCAACAAGATCACATCATCAATCTCAGGGGATCGAAATAACGTTTGTTCAGTCGTACCTTTGCAAACTGTTGAACCTAACAGATGGCACGTTCGCTCAGTATACGCCCCCCAAATTTGATACTTCAAATGAATTAATGAGCTCCTTATAACGTGCTTGAAATAGACGCACTGTCAGCGCTGATCCATCTTTCCCCTTTCTTCTTCCCTGGGCATCGTTTTCATTCTCGAAGGAAATTCGGTAGAATAAAGCATGTGAAACAAGACATACTACAGGTTTATAAATGTAGGCCTTTAGTCATGGGCGTCGCCCTTTTTTCCGGGGTAGGGAAAAACCATATTTTGACACGTAATGGGAAAAGAATAAAACAATCCTGATGACATATGAGATTCGATAATTTATGATAAACCCATTAAAGGGTGGAGGGGCAATATTTTTAAAGCAAGCCCGTGACTTCCACCCAATTTCCTCTCTTACTTCTATTTAATTCGTTTTTCCCCAACGTTTTTATGTTCTCCCATTTTTTTCAACCCTCTTGCCCCCCCTCGCGACACCCATGCCTATCGTGACACTGGGAAATTTAATCGTCTCTTCAGCTAGTCTCTTCCCCGTGAGACTTTACAAATACTACTGCAATATAATATCAACCACATTACGTAATTTGGTCAGCTGAGCTATGGGTCCATCATGTGTAATGCGGGTAGTGTCATGATGGAATCTCATATAATGTATGGTGCAACCATAGAGTATGGCGTGCAACGTTAGCATTCAATCCGCGTATGCAGATATCCCTATTCCTAATAGAGATATCTGCATTCATAATAGAGATAACCCAGTCATAATATATCTCTATTCCTAATAGAGAGATCCTTATCAGGAACAGAGATATCTCAATCCCTAATACGGGTATCTCTATTATCAATAGAGATATCTATATTCCTAATAGAGATATCTCTATTCCTAACAGAGATATTTCTCTCTAAATCTCAAAGAGTAACAATTTACTATATTCTAGTGAAAATTCAATCCCTCCGATTGAAATTAAGGACCAGACGAATTGGAGTGAAATTTCTTCACTCCAAAAGAACTTTCACTCGAGTTTCAACTGGAAGGGGCTATTTTCAGCCTTTTTCAGTCTAACTTCAGAGTGATTTTCACTCCGAGAACGTCTTGTCCCTAATTTCACTCTTTCTGATTTAGAGAGTTCTATTCCTAATAGAGATATCTCTATTCCTAACAGCGATAACTCTATTATACGCCCTGTTTTAATAGAGATATCTCTATTACGAGCGCGAGTGGAACATGGAATATTATCTTTAAGGAAACTTGAATTCTCAATACGGGCGATTCACAATTGTGCGCCAGCAAGAGTTTGCAACGCGTTGGCCAATCATAACGCGCGTTTAGGTCGGCAAATTTCGCGCATTCTGTACTGACAAGATTGAAGAGACGCATAGAGACGCATCAGCGCTTTACATAAACAGCAACGGCAATCAACGCAGAAGCAGTGATCAGAGCGTACTCGTGTTCCATTCCACGAACGAAGAAGTACCATTGCGGCTATCCATCCGCGTACCTAAGGTTACACAGTTACATGTACAACGCAGTTGACGCGACACATCAACTCTGGGTAATATTACCGTGATCCATCATTTTTCGGGGCCCGGCAACATCGCCAGTGCGCGCGACGCGTGAATGATACATGCGCACTTGTAACATATATTGTGATCGGTTCGCAACCAATAAAACTTCACTATCTATGAGCGTGTATAACGAATAAGTTTGTTATACCACGAGATAGCTGCGTGAGTGTAAATGGCCCTTCGGAATGTCAGAAAAATATGGACGGGCTGCTTAGCACCGAGCTCAGAATATCGACAAGAATATAATATCAAATCTCGTCGGGTTTTTCTATCTGGTTCGTAAGAGACTTCGTCACAAAGGTGGACGCGCAGCGATTTACAGGCTCCCATTGGACGATCGCTGAAGACGTGTTAACTTCCGGTTCCATGTAAATGGCGATCGTGTGCAGTGCACGTGCAGTGGGCGCGGTTTCAACTGAAGTGACGTCACACTTACGAACCGGATAGCAAGAGGCCATGCACTACGGCAAACCCATCACAGAGCAAGCTGTGCGCGCATACATGTACCGTATTATGTAGTTATAGTGTGCATATGTGTGCATGTAATGCATGGCTTGTCAAGTGAAAAAGACTGCATTATTGGGCCCGTAACTTTCCGGTTCAATATCCATCTTTCCTTATCCACATTTTGACGATTTTTTTTGGGGGGGGTACGATATGCAGTTACGTAGGATAATGAATATTTAAGTTTATCTTGGACCAATCACATAGAAATAAGCTTGTAAAACACGAATAATTCATTTAGAGCTAACCAATCTTGTTGTTACTGGTGTCGGGGCGTTCACGGCATCATGCACATCCACATTCACAACGACAGAACGCGTGCAAGTCGAGATTGATAAAGGCGACCATTTTCTCATTTCTATAATAAAAATCGGTCCATGGAGTTGACTCAGTTTGTGTGGGGAATGACAGCATCTTGTCAGCTTTGCTTGGAGAATTCGTGGGAACTGTTGATATTATGATGTACTATTTACGACATACCTCTTCCATAGATGACGTATTTGGCGTTCCATACTATGCGATCTTCTCGCGGCAGCATGTGGTCGGCATTTTGCCAAGTCCCGAGTATAATGTCAGTTCTACAGTCGTACGCACTGTGCGCTCGCCTATATTGCAGGTGGATATTGGGCGTCCACACACACAGTAGCATATGCACAGCATGCTAATGGATTTTCGAGTTGGCAATTTATATTTTAGGGGGTTTTGTCGGCAGCGCTTCATGTGTGTGAAAAAGTGCACCAGTTATGCACTTCGAGCAGCTGACTTCAATGTTTTAGCTGTCATCTCGTGCATAATTCACCCTTATATCTCTTACGGTTGATTTTTTACCAAATTTTTGAAGAATACAAGAATTTTTCAGTGAAACTTCCGGTCTGATGACGCCATCAGCCCCAAACTTCACACATGTGTTGACCGGGTAAAGATGGTCACGTACGTAAATTTCAGGCGATTCGGACAAACTTCGCCACAGACATCTATTCAAAATGCATAACCTGTCGCTCGAGGGCGCTCAACAATTAGGTGACGTCATCAGTACGTGATTTGAAGAATACTATACCCCCAACAGACTAACACCGTGAAAACAACTTGATACCTATTACCACTTTTAAACAATGAGCCCATTTCCGGTTTCGACCGGAAGGAAGGTCACGTGATTTGACCCACACGAGATGAATTCAAAATCACAAAACTGCGAAAAAGCCCCCCTCCCAAAAAAAAGAATAAAAAAGAATGCCGTTTTCGCAAAATTGCGAAAAAGCCAATAAGCCGATAAGAAAATGATATCGGGTTCGCTTCCTTATAAAGCTCCATAAGCTCAGCATAACGCTCTGAACTGTTAGCAATTTTAACATGAGCAGATGAACACGGCTTCGAGTCATCAGAGCAACAACTCCCCAAAAAATCATCAGTTGTTGAGTTCTACTCAACCTTGGAAATATTACAGGGTTGTACATCTTAAGCTACGATGTAGTACACCAGACTTCAGCAAGGGTGAGGGCACCTGTACATTTCCGGAAGACGCTGCCGGTCTCTGTGTCATATATAATGTTGCTCGATTGGCTCTTCAGGTTAGCGTGGGGTTCTGACAATATTCAGATTAATGTAGTGGTTTTGGAGGGGTGTCACCAATCGTCAGTAATGACGTCAATATTTGCAACTCAAATTCCCGACTTGCTCTTCAGTCGCGAATATTGACGCCAACATATTTTCGACGAAATTCATGACTCGTATCTTCGGTCACAAAATCAATACTGCCGCGAATTTCGTTTTTCAAGCAAGCCAGGTAGAGAGAGAAGTTGCTCCGCTACAGACACAGCAATTGCTTTTCAATGTTGTTCCCAAACTGCCCAGCCGAATAACGACTTGAGACCAAGCCGAAAAATGTAGGTCATTGTGCGAGCGCATGAATGCTTCATCTACGCCTAGCTTGCTGAGAAAATAAAAAAATTGCGGCAATATTTGTGACGGGAGATGCGAGTCGTGAATTTCGTCGCCAATATTGACATCAATATTCGCGACTGAAGAGCGATTCGGGAATTTTGGTCGTGAATATTGACGGCAATATTCGTGACCAGAGAGCTAGTCGTGAATTTTAGTCGTGAACATTGGCGTCAATGTTTGCGACCGAAGAGTGGGTCGTAAATTTAGTCGCAAATATTGACATCAATGTTGCCGATTGGCGATGTCCCGCCAGGGCCACCATAGATTAACGACACACTGGAAGGTAAGAAAATAATACGACCCAGGTAAGGTACGGTCGTTCTTAAGAGGTACAAAGAAACAGATCATACGATCTGGTTAAAATAAGGAGATACACATCTATAATGGCCTTCCGGTACGGAAATTCAGACAAGGTCCTCCTTGTCTGAGTTTCCGTACCGTACCGGAAGGCCTTTACAGATATGTATAGATCGAGGCCAGGAATGAGTAAGATTAGACGACTAAATACTAGGATGAATATCAATGACATGTTAACTAAACCTTAACTCTTTTAAGTGGTAATTTATGTCCGCTAGTTTGGTGATAATTAAAGGCTATTTTTCTTACGCTTGAAATACCCTGTGTGTTACACGGATTTGATCTATTAAATAGATCGGTTTCGTCATGTTAATTACGAACGGATGTTTATATTTAAAGAGTTTTTGACCAGAAAAATATGGTTTATTTTTAACACTTGTTCAAGGACCACTTATATAGCTGCTTCTCTCAGCTGAATCTGACTGATTTCTGTTTCTGATAAATCCATGTTACTGAATTTGCGCAAGTAACTGCCGTGATAATGGCGCACTGTTCGTGACGATTCTGTGGATTGTTTGGGTGCAAAGTTACACTTTGTATTTCTATCTCCAAAGTCTTGATTCAGGTAGCCTTGCGTCAAGGCCTTCATGGCTGTGTGTGTGTGTAACTGCAAAGCGACTGGATAGGGGACCAGGCGAGTGGCGCAGCCACGAGGCCTTTTTCAACTTGATTATGAGTTTTTTTGTGGCGAATTATTCATAAGCTTTCTGATATGCATCATTCGTAAATTTCATGTAAATAGTCGAAGCAGATGAGTCTCCGATATAAACAGGGTTGATAAAAATCATGATTTTGTTTAAATAAAAAAAAATCGGATTTTTTTTTTTAAATTTTAAATCAGATTTTGTTGATTTAAGTCATTTTTTTATTTAAATAGAATTTTTAATAAGCTAAGTAACAGTTGGGCCAAATCATCATGACCATTTGGTTGAAACAACCCAAATTCACTCTCAATCCTTTTTATTGCAACTACTGGTACCATTCACATGTACGACACTCACTACATGTATACTTTATTTACATCCACAGACATACATGTATATTACATGTGAACTGTTTCTTTGCTATCACTGATGTGGCTATTCTGACCATAGACAAAATGGTTTTGTTAATGGCCTGTAAATCAGGGGGCATTTGCGTACATGTAGAATGTTATATAACAGCTAATGACAGTTGTTTATGAGCAAATAAAACTTAATGGTACATAGGCAAGAGATTAATTCGGTGCAGGTATACATACTATAGGAACATCACTTAAAATTTAACATAGCCTACAAGTAGTACATGTACATATAAATTGCTTCATAATATGTTGGCCCCTCATAATGTTAATGCACAAGTTTAACTTAATGAGCACTTTCTTTGAAGTTCCTAACTTTTTTTTCTTTGAAAAAATGAAGAAATAAAATAGTGATTTTTATTGGTGATTTTTAAATTTTTTCCGCTGATTTCAATCATGCTGTAAATCAATGATTTAAATCGAGTGATTTAAATCAAACAACCCTGGTTCAAATAAACGGCATCAACTCAAGAGCTTACGCAATGTTTCCATCTGGTATTTCATGAGGGCAATAAGTGGTGAGATGACAACTATGATGCTTGTTGGTGGGGGAGGGTTCTTGTAACGGTCGGATTGACCATTACCAGGTTCGGATGGGGAAAGAATGAGGATTCTTCTTGACTCTGTTACATTCTGATTAGTTTATTTACACTATACAGAGTATGATTACACATGATGCGGCATGACCGAAGACCTGCACATAAAAGGACTGAATCCACTCTAATCTTCCCATAATGCAATTGTCAAACCAAAGGTGAACCTGAAAGGACATGTAATCACATAGAATGTCCCATTACATTCTGACGTTGAAGCAACACCAAGCAAGTAGTTCATCAAGGCCGAATAGACAAAGCAAAACAGCAGTGCTTGAAATATGGGAGCTCTTACCATATCCAGTGGGTAAAGACGAAAACGTCACGCCGGCATACAGATGCTCCATAACCTAACGAAGCAATGGTTTAAACTCGGAAAGGTTCAGTTTTCCAGCACAGCCCCGTGTAACATTCTTTGTCAACCTCTCGGGAACGCCTGCACTGGCCACAGGGTATCCGAGAGACGGCATCGGCATTGATGTGTTTCCACCCTGCTCGGTGTTCTATGTCGAACTCGTAGCACCCCAGCCTCTGTAGCCATCTGGCTGTATGCCCCTTTGGGTCCTTCAATTCAAAGAGCCAGCGCAGCGAGCCGTGGTCCGTCCTCAACAGGAAGTTCTTCCCCAACAGGTAGTGCTTAAAATAGTGCACGACCACCAGGAGCTCCTTCCGGGTGGTGCAATAGTTCCTCAAAGGTCCGCCCCAAAACTATCACGCCATCCAGGTAGACGACAGCCACCTGCCACTGGAGACCCCGCAGGACGCGCTCCATCAGACGCTCGAAGGTCGCCGGAGCGCCACAGAGCCCGAAGGGCATCACAGTAAACTGGTAGAGGCCGCTCTGCGTCCCGAAAGCCGTCTTCCCCTTGTCATTCTCTGCCATGCGGACCTACCAGTACCCGCTGGCCAAGTCCAGGGTACTGAACCACCTGGCCCCCTCGAGTGCGTCTAAGTTATCCTCGATCCGAGGGATGGGGTAGGTATCCTTTAGGGTGGCTGCATTGACCCGCCGGTAGTCCACGCAGAAGCGGACAGACCCGTCCTTCGTCTGCACCAAGACCACCGGTGAAGACCACGGGCTGTGTGACAGTTCAGTTATCCGAACTGCCAGCATCTGGTCCACCTGCCTCTGGGCCTCCAACCGCTTGTGGATCGGAAGTCGCCGATTAGGTTGCTGGATGGGCGGCGTTGTCCCTTGCGCTAACATTGGGCTACCATCAGCCATCCGCAGAGTCGGTCCAGCTGGCTGCAACCTGGGTTTGTCGACGCCGGCAAGCGCGTAGCAGACCCTGGCCGACACAAGACTTACGGTCGCCCCCGTGTCTAGGAGCACCCGCACTGTCTTGCCGGCTAGCTTGCCGATGGCGTAGTTGGCCCGGTTCGCCGGCGCTGCCGTCGGCGTCTCCCTGTGTCGGGCCACTGGCCCTGTCTCTGCTGCCAACAGCCGCGGCGCAGGGGCCGGCCCTGGCGGCGCCATCGAGACTGGCTCAGGCAGCCCTGGACGGCGCCGCTCTTCCCGCGTGGGCAATCCCGGCGGAAATGCCAATACTCGCGGCACCGGACCCGCGAGGGAGCGCTCGGCAAGGGTGGGTCTCCACCCGCCGCCCCCACCTTGCCTGGCGTACCTGCGGATGGTTCCTCGACCACCCCGACCTACTTGACCCTGATCCTACCCTTCCGGTGATAGGCCTGGGACTCCAAAATGGCCTTCATCTCAGTGGCCAGGCTAATGGCCTCCGCCAGGGTCGTAGCCTTCCTTACCAAGACATGGCACTGCAGTTGTTCGTCCCCCATCGCCAGATCTTCACGCAGCTGCCTGGGCAAGGTGGGGTAACTCCGGAGGACTAACCGCCGGATGGACCTCCCCAGCTCCTCCAGGAACTCTCCCCGACCGCGCACCCGTATGGAAAGTTGAGCCCGATGGAGCTGCACCTGCGAAGCAACTCCAAACCGCCGTTCAAAGTGTTCCAGAACGCTCACCTAGTCCCTCCGGGCCTCCGGCGACAAGTCGGTGAATGCCTCCTGGGCTAGTCCACGCAGATGGGAGGCCAAGTACCCCACTTTCTCGGCCTTGCTCCATCTATTGACGGAGGCCACACTCTCGAAGTGCGTGAGGTAATTCGCCCAGGACGAGCTTTTATCATACCGGTCCAGAAGTATCACCGGTCTTCGGTCCGTCTGATCGGCTCCCCCCGCACGGGGATCTGCATCGTATGTCTGTGTGCGGATTCGGGGGGTGGGATTCGCCTCACACAGACGCGTGCGGATCCCCGGTTGGGGATTCACCCTAATCGCGCCCCCCGTTGCAGTTTCGTCGCGTGGGGGCGCCCGCATCTCACTATTTATCTCACAAACTCCAGCTAGCCCATCTCGAAACCCCCTCCCGACGACCGTGGCCGCGGCCTCGCAGCGCTCCAGGGGGTACACCATGCCAGCCACGTCCCCGGCGCGCAAGGGTGCCCCGAAATCTGCCACGGGCCCGCTAGCTCCAATCAATTCGCGCCGAAGCTCCAACCCCGCGGCAGCCGCCCAGCCGTGCTCCGAGAGGAACGTTCTTTCGGCCACGACAGTACCGCGACAGGGCTCCCCGACGCTTCCACAAGACATGAATGAATTTCCAACCGGCTCCCGTCGGGACCCCAACCGTGGACCCACCCTGAGGGCGCTCCAACTGGAGTGCCTCTTCCAGTGTGCCCCCACCGCCACAGGGCGCCCCCACAGACGCCAGTAATGGGAGTACTACTGAGGGGTTGGGGGGATGTCGCCCGGAATGCCCCACCTCCTCCTCAGCGACCAGGGCGAAATGGTCGTGCTCCAATTGGAACCGCACCTTCCTCACCCCTTCAACTTTAGGAGGGGGAAGTCGCCCGGGGACTGCGCAGGCGTGGCCGCATTCTCCAGGGGACCTAACCCAAATTCCTCCCACGCCACGCACTCGATACCCTCGAATTTCTGCCCCCCACTCCTGGATGACGGTTCCAAATTCCCCGCGAGGAATGACTCCAGCTCGCCCGCCAACCCAGGCGAATTCCACGTCACTTTCGCAGTCTGGGCCCCTGACTGTGGGGCCCCGCGCTGGCCTGTGCTGCCGCTGCCGCTCTTATCAACTGTCGGACATTGTCATACAGGTTCGATGAGCAGCAATGTGGGTGTACTCAGTGTGCTTTGTCTTGGTTGCTGTGCGGTGTGTCGTGGCACCAGACTGTGCCAACATCTTGAACCTCGCTGGACTTGGGTACTTATGCGATGCGCTTCGGCACCAGACTAAGCAACCGTCACGGACCTGGTTTGTTTTATGACACGATCTGTACCAAACATGAGCTCTGAATAAAAAAAGTCTACAAACATTAAACATTGTATGCTCAGTGCTTGTCCGAGAGCTTGCGAAAGAAACCTCACAAGCTTACTCGGGCGAGACTCGAACCCACGACCTCCTGCNGGCAAGCGTTGGGTAAGGGCAAACCCGTTATATACAATTAACATCTCCCCAACGCAGTGCTTATTAATATACGTTGGGTAAGGGCAAACCCGTTATATATAATTAAGGTTTTGCCTCCTTTTGTGGAAAAATTATTAAATTTGAATGTTAAAAATTGAATACTTTCATTACAGAAGTTGGTACGGTTGAAATTACATGTAGTTTGTAATCGTATTTAAAGACTTTTTTTCCAGTCGAGCATAATTCATTGAGATGCCTGACAATAATAATTTTACCTCAGTTAAACTTAACCCCACTGAAGAACGACGAATCCTCAGAATTTTTTGGTGAAAACGTATTACCATAATGGTTTTCCTGACACAACACTCAGCAGGTTAATGGCCTTCCTTTTTGAGGCCAGCAAATCTTTTCTTGAACAGTTTTTGAGCTCAAAGTGCAGTAAATAAAAGCAGTACTGTTGCGGTGATTGCATTGTAATCAAAGACAAAGAAAAACCAAATCAGTTTATTTTGTACAAACAAGTTGACATGTTCTACCACAGTGAGCGGTAAATATGCAAAACAACTTCTTTTCCAAGAGGAAATTTGTTGTTGCCTTATAAAATAATGGAAATCAGTCCACTATTCGGGACAACAACAACAGCGACCAAGCAAGCAAGCAGCTGAATCGTGATTCTGTGCGAAAACGGGGCTTTTTGAAATGCTGACAAATGAATGTATTATAAATAAGTATACTGTTTAACAGTACATAAAAGCATATTTCCTGTATATTGTGATTTTTAAACTTGATCATCTAAACCTTGGCTCTTTATTTTCATTAGTGATCCTGGGTTATCAGTGTTAATACATCCAATGGTACAAGTTATCAAACAAGCCTCTGCGAGGCAAGGAGGGACTCCGGGCAGGCAAGTCAACAGTCTTCACACTATTCCATTTGAAATTAATGGAAAAACCCAATATCAAAAGTTTGGGTACCATTTTTATATTTTTCCTCGGGAAACACAAGTTTACAAATAACAATCAAAATAAACTTTTTGACTCACCATGTCATTGCCCACTCCATGGGCAAATTTGTTACCTAATATTGCTGTCATAAAAATGCATAGTTCCCTGGAAGAGGCTACTTATAGAACCATTTTATCAGTAAAATTCGACAAAACGCATCGGGTCTGACAACAAAGATTTACTCATTTCAATCATAATCTGAGGCTGTAGGAACAAAAAAAAATTATGCACCCACCCACATCAGACTGCAGGAAAAATAAAATTGTCATGGATGCCATTCAAAAAATAATCACGAATAACCCGAAAAAGTAAGCAGGAAATTACAAAACATTTGATTAAAAATTTATCATTTACATATTACTTGAAGTAAGGTCAAGGTCAGTCACTTCACGGTAGATCTATTTTGTCGTAAGGAGTATTTTGCTTGTAGAGTTGGTTTGGTTTTGTCAGGTAAGATTTGGGCTTTGTATGTTTTGTTCCTTTAACTCAAGTGGAACATTGTAAACACATTCTTACAATTTTGGGGGGGGGTACGTGCAGGTAAAATTTAAGGAAAATTTCCATGTTATCACAAAATGCCATTTCCTAAAAAATAAATATTTTTTTAATGAATGATGTTGAATATGATACTCTACACAAGGTACTCTTGGCGTGTTACATAAACACTGATAAAATGACTCGGGGACATAATGCAAAACACTTGATTTATAAACGCGATCCGGTATAGCTGAACAGAAAATAATACACTTGGAATGGAACTCTCACGGGCGAAAGGGAATTCAATACTTTCAATATCCATGTGAAGGTACACCTCTAAATGTTATGAAGTTATTGGTGAATTGATTATAGATAGGCCTGGTACATGTATATCTGGAAATTCATTTCAAGATAACTTGTTAAGATATGTTAAAGTCCAAAAAGATGGTTTCAAATTCTGTCAAGATATCACGAAATCTAGCCCTATTTTTCTCGTGAACGTTCAGCTCCCGTGCAAAACCAACATACAATCCGTAGTAATCACAGCAACTCGAATGTCAAGTTGACCCGAGAGCAAGCAGAGATGATTAAAAAACACGTGTCGATGATTGGTAATTCACTGATCTTTAAATCACTTGGAAAATACAATACAGACCTTTAGATTTCCAAGATGTTGGACCTACAAACGTATGGCAAGAAGCCTAAATATTATGCCCATGTTATTGTAACAGCCCTGAAATATTGCTGCCCTCTGTACAATATAGGCCTTGAGTGTGACTTTTCCAACTTCTTTGGTAATCATGTTGATGATGTCCGAGTATATATATATAAACATAGTAAAAACGAGTTTTCTGGTTCCATATCTGTTGAAGCTTTACTTAATTAAAAAAAAAACAAAAAAACAAAACAAAACAAAAACAATCCCATAAAATCCCATTTTACGCTCTCCCTA
Source organism: Acanthaster planci (assembly GCF_001949145.1). The sequence continues at coordinate 508,527 of NW_019091543.1, read as the reverse complement.
TCCGCAGGAAAGTGATCCAATGCAACTCATTTTATACAAGTTGGATACTAACTTCCAACGATGCAAACATCTGCCAATAAGTGTTAGTTTTGTAAGATTTATTTGAATATTTTACCAGAATTCTAAACCAATGACAGTTATTCCAAATTGCATTAATTCAACTCAGTTGTTCAATCTTGTTAGGAAATTAAAAATCTTTGTGTCAATCCACCAAAGAGGCGTACATGGTAACTGTTTTTGTAGCTCTCCTTGTGAAAAGTTTGGATGGATGTTGAGCTGGAATTAAAGATGGTGCCCGACAGTTGCAAATGAAGTCATCTTCACTGCAGCGTCAAACCCTAGGTTGTAAAGGGGTCAAGGGGTGGAACCCTGTCCGGCCGGTCTACGACAACAGCCTCTTATGATTACATGAACAGTAAGATTGTACCTGGGAGCCAATTTCACGAAACACTAATAGATGTCTCAGGAAGGGTATCCTGCCATATCTCGCAACTCCGCAACTTGTCGTGTGATCGATTTCACCAAACTTAAGAAGTGTTCATTACGTCCCAACTTCCTCAGCACCTCATCTTAAATTAAGAGGGGTATGAGGGTAATCATCTGGAAATTAAAGACGAGTGTCTTCTAAGAGTTATAAAATTAACAAAAAGAAAACACCTGCAGAAACAGACTTGAAAGGACTTCTTATATTTGGGATGTTCTAATAAAATAGATTATTTTCAAAAGTCAATGACATGAAAACACGCATGTTTCTCTTTTTAAAATAGAATGATGAAGGTGATTTGAAGCAATAAAAACTAGCAAATGTTTCTGACGGTTGTGTCTCGCAGGGGTTAATTACTATATCGCGACAGTAACTACATTCTTCTACTTCTTTACTAGCACACTGACGGCTTCATCATTTACGCGAAAAGTCAAGCTGTTTGGGAAAAAAATGACGTGACTGCGTCACATTACCGTTTCGCTGCGATCACACTTCTGTGAGATGTTAAGAATGGGAGCAAACTCTTTGCAACACTTGTAAACACGTGTAGCTGCGCACATCTTTGCATGAATCTCAAAAGCTTTTAATCAGGTTTTGTGTACATTTTGCACAAAATAAAAACTTATTTAGACATTTATAACGCAAATTTATAAGAATGATACATTAATTTACTTCCCAAATCACTGACGAGTTCAATCCCAACTGATTTCGATTTGAACAATTCATTAGCAAATTTCAATTAATATGCATTAAATGTGAAGCATTCGAATTTGGCCTAAACGTGATAACATGACTAAATTCGTGTCGTGTGGCGATTGGCATTGTAATGAAAATTCGTTCTTGGATATTGCATATCGTTTCTTTTTATCTTAATCGTAACAGTCGCAAAACGTGTCACGTCCTTTAAAGCACACCTCTAAGGAAAACATATCTCCCCTGATTTTATCTTCGAATAAATATGAACGCATCCAAATTGAACGCATTGTCCTTTGTCTTCAGAGCACAACTACAACAAGCTTAAAAGGACCTTTTTCTGTTCATGCCAAGATGCGAATTCTGAATGTAGATTGCGTCATTGATGACAAAATGAGAGAATCCCTCGCCCTGGGTTCGTACAGAGGATAAACCGTTGTGCACGCCAAACAATGCATGTAGCTCAAAAGCTGTTTTTACGACTCTTCTCCCATGTGTCAAAAATTAACATTAAACAAGGAGTACAAATTAGGCAATCCTTTCTTTCGCGTATAGACAGACAAAATAATTTATTATTGTACATACTGCACCATCCTTAACTTCAAGTGGCTCGTATCTTTCTTGATCAAGTATCTTGCCGTATAAGTAACCAACCTTTTTACTTTATGAGGAGTGATAAGAAAACGTAGAAATATCCATAAATTGTTTGTCCTAGAGGTTCTTATACTAGCAAATAAATACTGTTGAATTGGAAATGACAAAAGCGCTTATATAAACCAAAATGAACTTTTGTTTCGATACGACACCGACTGGCCACACGAAACGAATTTCCTGCAATTAGAAAGTTTCAGAATCCCAACAAATTAAAATTAGACTGCCCTGTTTACGTCGACGGCTTTTCCAAATCGAAATTTGGAATTGAGTTAGACGATGTATGAAGACGAAATTAAAGTCTCATTCTCTTTGTGTTACAGAGGTATTTAAACAGTTATTCAGATGGTCTTTACAAGATAAAATCATCCACTCAATATAATTCATAATCTCACAAACCGCAAGAAAAATCATGATACGCTGTAAGATGGCATACCTGGTTTGTGTACGAGTAGCGCCTTATCGTGAGAACGCTGATCCAGGGGTAGACCATCTGCCAAGATGTCTCTGATAAAGAAGGATTTCTTCGTGTATTCACTCATCGTCTCCCAACAACAAAAATTAATTCAGTCCAGATGAAAAAGGAAAATACGTCGTGCTGCAGGCTGGTGAATAATCCCGAAACCTTCTCTATGTATCCATTAGATGGCTTGCGTTTTCAACATCACAATTTTCATAGTTCACTTGATAAGGTGTACTGTAAGACACTTGTCAAGCTCACGTTCGTCAAATAAACAGGAAAAGCTGGACCTCTGCCTGCATCGACTTAATGAATAACAAAATTACACTCAGTAAATACGTTTCATGTGCACGTGTCATCGATGCAGAAATTAAGTCATAGTTTGCGGTCATCACGTGCTCCCAAGAGTAGTCTACAATCAGGTTTTGAAAATACGAATTGTCCCAAACCTCTAAACAGATCACTCGGTACCGAGATCCAGAAACGGTGCAATGACACATCGCTACCAGCATTTATCTCGCACACCATTCAACAACTTGGTTCGATAATTAAGCCTGCCACGGAAACATCTAAACTTCGTGTGATTGAAGTCGATTGACCGCTTTCTTGAAGGCATTTGTCATCATCTACCACACACTCCTACGTCATAGAAAAGGGGTGGGGCTTAAAACATTTGACTCTACGCGAGACCTCGTTTGGATGCATTGCATCGCCCATTTTTCGCAGTTTTTGCCTTACGGGAGTTGTCCGATTCGGGTATCTTGATCGGCAAGATAAAGCCTGACAGCGAAGAAACCCTAATTGAGACTGATGTTCCACTTTCAGCACTCGCTGTTTGATATAATAATTGTCGACCCTTGAGCTGGAGGACCCTGATGGGCTCATTGAGACTTGTGGTTTAACCCGATGACAGACACCAACCGCCTTTTGTATGGGATCGGTTGCCCAAACAGCAGTGCACGTCAAATATATGCCCTCTGATTCTGCTTAAAGCTTCACACAAGGTCGATACCTTCTTTCCACAGAGAGAGAGAGAGAGAGAGAGAGAGAGAGAGAGAGAGAGAGAGAGAGAGAGAGAGGACAAAACAAGTCTCTCTGCGTGGCAATAAAATTTCTTTTTAAAAATACTTTTTACAAGCTACAGCTTAACTTCGAGTATAGAAAAGGTCAAACAAATTCTAAAAATTATGTCATGTCTTTTATTGCTCAGTGACTAATAAATCTGTTTCTGTACTTATTAATGTAGCGGTCCGGTCCCCGGCCGATCGCTCGGGGGTGGCGGTCCGTCCGCCACTGAAGGGGGAATTGGAGGCCAGGCATGCTACAATCTATGTGATTCCCAGGGGAGCCTTTACCACGTCCACCCACCCAGTTGTCTAGCACAGCACAGCTCTGCCGAAGCCCCCTAGATGTCTTCAGTCACGCCAAAAATTATAACATTGTAGGGCCACTTCTGGCCGACAGGCGTGACTTCAAGAAAATACACGTACATTCTAGTGTGTATGTGGGCCCAATCACGCCTTGGAGACGTGCAGAAGGTTTAAAGGTCACATAATTCGCTGACTTAACTGGGGAATACCCAGATCCCTACATTAATGCGCTTAAAAAAAAGTTTTACCCATCATTAAGTAATTTCAACATGGAACTTATAGTAAACTGTCAAGGAATGCTATTTTGAACAGCAATTGTGCCGTTACGTTCTGGATCTGCCCTTGGATAAGACCATAAGGTATCAAATTACAAGCTGTCTGTAGCCGTTTGACTTTTTTAAAGTTCAAATTCTGGGATAACACACAGTTGGACTATACTTTTTGTTCCGCTTCAAGTCGATTAGTCTTGGCCCAAGACGTCAGTGATAGGTAGTTGTTTTATTAGTGTTGAAGAGCGCCCTCGCACACTGGCGCACAGTCTAACTATGAGTCATTAGGGGGCACACTATGCACGGTGTCCGCTATTAAGCACTAACGTCTTGAAACCAAGACTACCAGTCGATGAATTACCTTTACTTTTGGCTTTATGAGAATGTTGAAGTATCAAAAATCTGAAGACTGAACATGAGCCAACAGAGCCTGAAAGTAAAAAGTCACGCAGCGAGCTTCTGGAACCCTAGCGCGCTCCGCCTATGGGGCTTTTATATGGGGGCTGACCTCTCATGTTCAATAATTTTTGGAATAATGATTCCTAAATGAAACCACCCCCTGAAACACCCATGTTGGAATTTTAACTTTGTTTTCCTAAAGTAATACTTAGGAAAAGTCACCTTGAGATGGGTAAAATAAGAATTTCTTTAACAACCTTCCACTTCCGGCAGTGTCGTGCCATGGTCTCCTTGTTCGTGCGCGTTTGTTATTGATAAAACATCAAGGGAAAAACTGCATTTGTATGTGCTTTAGGAGATTTTATTATTGTGTAATTATATAAAATCGGTGAAGTGGTTTTTTTTTGCATGAAGATTTCGAAACATACTTTAGAAGACATGGGGAACACAAAATATAAGGCTCTTGTGAATGCTAAGACATTGCATAATTCGGAAAATTGTATTCATACTTTTTGCGGTAATCTTAGAAAAAGGTGTTGGGACGATATACATATACTTCTCATGTCCTATTATATGCAGTTTTTCAGATCATCTTGGTATTTTGATGACGTCCTTCTGTAGAACAATCTTGGTACGAATTACATTTCCACTGATGACACCTGGGACACCAAAGACTTCCTCCATGTATTTGCTGCTGAACATTCTTCTGTCTCATCTAAAAATGGAAAATATATTCATTATGCATCAGTTCATGTGTTGATGCCTGGAAAAAGGTGTTGGAAGTTTCAGCACTTTTGGTATCACTTAGCTACATCAGATTAGGAATGGTATAGGGGGACCGAACATATGGACGTTGATCATTAATTAAGCGATTTGCATTGTGCATGGTCCCCCTCTCCTCTTTGCTCATGACTGCCTTAATCAGAACTGGCCATCTCTCGTGCATGTCAATACCAACAGCAGGCCTTCTCACTACTAATTACCTTGTTATTTTCTTTGCAATTGGTTGCCCAACATCTTCCTTCATATTGGGTAGCGGTGCATGTACATGTAACTGCAGGTACATTACATTCCCATCCTTGAAACTGACATCATGGAGAACAGATTTCACTTGAGCAGGAGCATGAACGATACATTTACACACAAAGCAAATAACGGGGATCAACTGAAAATATCGGGATCTTGTGAGTGATGGAAATTTTGCACTATTCTTCCAAAACTAGTTGAAAAATTTCTGCAGTTGTCTTTCAATAAGTTGTAGCAGTTAAACGTACACATACAAGTAAATCTCACTTCCTGTAAATTGCATTTTTGTAGATATTCTTGTTACAAGTACTTTGATGTAGCTGTTCTCACCATTCTGTGGATCAGTCCTGGTTTAACTGCATTTCCCTCAATGATACCGGGGACATCTAACATGTATGAAGACTGCCTTCGTGTCTCTGCAGATGAACATCTGTATCATCGCAAAAAGGGAAAACATCACAGGTGCACCAGTTTATGTGTTGATGCTTAAAAAACTGATGTCACAACTTGGACACAAACATCGCTCATGTGAGCATATATTTTTGGACTCTCATTAAATGGGGAGTATGTGGGGACCTGAATCGTAAAGTGGGGGACCGGTCACATGGGTGTTGATGAGGGAACCATTCATGATGGCGGTACATGGATGCCCCCCCCATACACGTATGTATTTTCCTACAACTGGGGACCCCCTATTGTTCCTCACTTGTTTGAACTTCAACTTTTTTAGAAGAGCACCCATATATTTTGCACACGGTTGTCAATCAAGGACCCTGTGTGAATTGAGGACCTTATTGTCCGCTATTGTTCAGGGTCCCCATTGAATGCAAAAACAAACTCCCCCACACACAAACTTGGCTTCATGTCTGTATTAATCAGAACTGGCAATATGCCTACTTGTATATATCAATGCAACAGTAGGCCTTTACACCATATCCTTGGTTGGTTATGCAGTAGCTTCCTTTATCATGGGTACCCAAGCCTCTGACATCTACATGTATGTAACTGCAGTTATGTTGAATCCCAATGCTTTTACTTCAGCAGGAACATGAAGGATACCTATGCACAGAAGGCAAAGAAAGAAATTGAACAGCTTCCATGTACGTAATCATGTAAATAATCAAACACTGTGAACCAGTAATTAAATGTTTTTGTCTTTGGGGAATAACAATGAAATATGCACATTGTGTTTTGAAAATATGAAGGAGAAAAACTGCCTTTGTCATGTCTTAGAGCATTTTTCTTGAGTGTATCATATAAAAACTGCTGACTTCTTTTCTGTCCTGAAGATTTCCAGACACTTCAAATAACATAGGGATCAATTGAAGATATTGGGATCTTATGAATGCTGAAATGTTTACACTATTCTTCTGATACCAGTTTGGAAATTGTTTAGCAGTTGTCTCTCAGAAAATTATAATGGTTACATGTACACATACAAGTTAGTGGACTTCCTGTCGATTGCAGCTTTTCACACAATCTTGTTACGAGTACTTCGATGAAGCTCTTTTCACTGTTCTATGGCTTAGTCCTTCTGCTTCAACTGCAAGCATCAATGAAACCAGGGACATTTAACATGAATGAATCCTCCCCTCATGTGCTGATGAACATCTGCATCATCGCAAAAGGAAAAGATTTATACCAGGTGCACCACTTCATGTGTTGATGAATGGAAAAGTGAAACAGAACTTGGACACAATAATATGGTGTAAACGTACATGTGTATATTTATTTAACGGCATACATGTATGTAGCAACCTTGGGTTCTCACTAAATGGGAAATACATGGGGACCTGAACGTTAAAGTGGGGGACCAGGCACGTGGATGTTGATGAGGGAACCATTCATGATGGCGGTACATGGACCCCCATATCACACAAACAAAAGTGCCTGCAACTGGGGACCCCCTATTGTTCCTTTTCTCTTTGTACTCTTGTCTGTTTTAGAAGACCACCCATACGTTTTGTACACAGTTATCAATTGAGGACCTTTGTCCTTTATTGTTCAGGGTCCCCAATTGAATGCAGAAACAAACCCACCTGCACCCGCACACACAAACTGTGCTTCATGATTGCAATAATCAGAACAGGCAATCTGCTTGCATGTCAGTGCCACAGTAGGCATTTTTGCCATTACCTGTTAATTTCCTTGCTTGGTTATAAACACAGCAGCTTCCTTTATCGTGGCTACCCGGGACTCTGCTACCTCCATGTAACTTCAGTGATGTTGAATTCCAATGTTCTGATCTAGCAAGGAAAACAGATTTTCTCTAGGTTTCACTCAAGCAAGAAACATGAATGATACCTATACACATAAAACACAAGGAAATTTAAACATTCTATATAATCAGCTTACATGTACATGTAAATAACCATAGATCTACATTCAAACTTCAAACAATTTTGGATACACCATGACCCCGTAATTACATGGTTTGTCTTCTAGAAGCATAGGTGCACGGTGAGTGTTTTAGGGGACTTTAGTCAGTTCAATGTCCATGTTCAGCATAATCGTAAATCTTTCGCAAATTCTGATTTGATTTACCTTGGAATAAAACCCATCACACTAAAATCATCGAATAATGAGCTCAGAAGGGAGTATAATGAGTATGTGCAAGTTCATCTCTGGATTGTGCTGAACACATAGGATTTACATGTATATAATAATTGTCAATGCTGGTCAGAGCTATGGTCTGAGTAACTCGAACTCAGAAAATCGCCTTTTTAATGATTTGGACATGGTCAGGTGTCACTCAGGATATGTCAATGCAAACTTAGAGCTAATTCCTGTAATCTGTTTCCCCTAACATCACTTTCCAGAGCTACAGAGCACAGAAAGTGCAGACAAGAACTTGCAAGCAACTGAGAATGTTTCTAAATGCTATTGCCTACCAGAACCAGTTCCAGCACTTCAATCCATCCAGCTTCCAAACCCGGCTGCCTGCTGCACTATACCGTCCGAGTACTCGTACATGTACATGTAGGCCCCATACGTGTGATTGCCTACCGTTGGGTACACCCATGCTAACGATCAATACGGTGATCACGAGAGTGTGTTCCCTGTCAAATCCGGATACTTCGGCAATTTCTTGCTCTGGTGCATGAATTTGGTTTAAGTTCAGCTTCTGTGGAAATACCTTAGAATCCTCTAATCAAGAAAAGCCCATGAAGCACTCGATTGGTGCAAATTCACGTCTACGGGGTCCCAAGAGAGGTCCTGAGAAAACACATGTGCATGTCGAAAATATTGTCCTGGTGTTGGGTTGTGACCGCGCAAATGGTCGATACGTGCATGGACGAAATGCTTTAAACAGTTGGTTGAGGCCTGACATAAAATATCCGAGTTCATTTCCCTCGATATTTTGCAGGAATTTTTCACAACTTTCTAGCCAAATTATATCATGCAATAAGACTTTGCTACAGCCCTTATATCTACTGATCGCACAGATTGGGGCCGTTTTCCAATACTCGACTTCGTTTCCGTCACAGGCTTCATTCCGAAAACCAATCCCCGATTGTGAGCCTGAAATGTTTAAATTACATCCGATTACCATTTCTCTTTGATGTTCTGTGGCACCTTTAGACTGATTACTGCGTTTACAGCTTTAAAGTCATCGAGTAAAAAAACAATTGAAGTCTGACATGGAGTCGAATTTCAGTATTGGAAAACGGAACAGCTGATCGCAAAAAGTATGGACATGCACAAACGCTTAGCAAAACGGCACTTGTATACATGGGTTTCAAAAGGTGTACAAAATCAATGGGAGAAATTAAATCTTCAAAATTAAATAATAAATCATGATGGCAAAGTAACGCCATTCTTCCATTACCATCTATGCTGTATAGTCTTTGGTGAGACCGAATTTCATTTTGTGGAGTGGCCGAAGTCCATGCCATTCTGGCAGTTGAAAAACAGGTACAAACAAATGGGGAAAAATTAAATATTCAAAATTCAATTAAAAATCTGATGATGACATCACCATGACGCCATGCTTCGCGGCACATCTTTGCCATAGGGTCTTTGCTTGAGGCAACTTTGATGAAGATACGAGCTTGCAAAGGGAAAAAAGTACCGTGCAGAAAAACCCTGTACAAAAGGAAGGGGCTTTAGGCAGAAGAACATTGAGGAGGAGGAGAACTGCGTCTGTCTCAAGGACAGAACACAGGGCTTTTTCGTCTTTTTGTGGTTGTGAAGAAAAGTGCTTTGTTGGCATAGCACAAAATGTTCATATTCATACACTTACATATATAGATTTTAACCAAAAAGATGTGCTTCAAGAGGTACAGTTCTTTGAAAACTGCATCTTAAATGGCCCATGACTTGTGTCGTGATGAAGTCATCATCACGTAAGGGCATATGCGTGATATGTGCAAGATTTGAACCCGATTGGACATGTACTTTAGGAGATATATGGTTTCAAAGAGTGCACCCTTAATGTCATGTGACTTGTTTCCTGATGACATCACCATCACATGAGGTCATTATACCTCTAAAGCACCCCCCTTTCAAGATATCTCCAAGAATTGAACCCAATTGGATATGCACTTCAGGAAATATACTACTTTAAACGAGGCACTTTTAATGTCATGTGACTCGTTTGCTGATGATATTGTCATCACGAGGTCAATTTCCATTTGTAAACCTTCCCTTCCTAACTACCTGCAAGGTTTCAACCCAATAAGACATGTACAATACAATATACAAAACAAAACATTATAGTTTGTCCCTTCTGGCATTCCATACAATGCGATCCACTCTCTCTCCACCACGTGCTCGGCAATTTGCCAAGTCCCGAGAATATGCCCTATGCGCCACCAATGTTACAGACAGCTATTGGGCGTCCACACACACAATAGCCAATGCACAGTATGCGAATGGGATTTCGAGCAGGCAATTTATATTATAAGGGTTTTTGGTCGACGGCGCTTCATGCATGTGAAAAAGTACACCGGTTACGCACTTCATGCAGCTGACTCCAATGTTTTAGCTGTCATCTCGTGCACAATTCACGCGTATATCGCTTACGGTTTTGAAGAATACAAGAGGTTTTGATTGTAACTTCCGGTCTGATGACGTCATTAGCCCCAAACTTCACACACGTGCTGACTGGGTAAAGATGGTCATCTACATCAATTTTCAAGCTTTTCAAACTTCGCTGCAGACATCTATTCAAAATGCATTTTTCGGAATTGATAACCTGTCGCTACAGGGCGCTCGACAATTAGGTGATGTCATCAGTAGATGATTTAAAGAATACTACAGTGTATCCCCAACAGACTAACATTGTTGAAAACAACTTGATACCTATTACCACTTTTAAACAATAAGACCACTTCCGGGTTTGACTAGAAGTGGTCTTATTGTGAAGTGTGATTTGACTCACACGAGATGAATTCAAGACCACATTTTATTCTGCCACTTGCTGCAAACAGAATTTTGCGGGAGGCCACGGTTGATTTTATATGGATTTGTATAAATCAAATGAAATATTTAAATATTCAAAATTTAATAATAAATAACTTGATGATGTCATCATGACAAATATTTCAGAATTATCTTCGTTTTATAGTTAGTGCTTGCTATAACTCTGACGACGATCAACAGTTAATAAGGTACCACAATAGATTAAATATTTAAAAATTAATAAATCACATGATGACTTCATCATGACATCAATATTCTAGGCACATCTATGCATGAGGGTCCTTCATTGGTATAAGCTTGATGAAGATCCATAATTGCAAAAGGGCCAAAGTGGTGTGTAGAAAAAAATTGCACAAATTGAATGGACTGTTGGTCAGAAGAAGAAAAACAAAAAAAAAACAGAACAGAAAGAATGTTAAAAAGCCAAAAGAACCTTGACAAAAAGAGTGCCTTTCAACAATTTGCAGAAAAGCCAATAAAATGAAAAGAAAAAAAAATCTTAAGAAGAACAGAAGCTGCTTCGGCCGGGGACCGAAACAGCTAAAAAAAAAAAAATCAGAAGACAATAGCTATTTCAGCTGACTTGCCGTAACAGCTAGAAAGAGAACCTAAAAAATTTAACGAATCAAGAGCTGTTTTGCCGAAACACTGAAACAGCTGATAAAATAAATAGGAACAGTCTTTGAAGGGACATGCAGGCAGTGTGTACGGAGGGTGTAGCTTGGGCAACTTTTTCAGCGAGTTTCCCTTAGCGTGTGTGCTGATGTGCCAATGTAGGTAAACTGAAGTGAGTTGCTTTCTGTAGTGGAATCCATCAATTATCACAGGAACGAAACCAGTACATGCCTGCAAATTCAAGTTCAATTAAATCAAAATTGTGCTTTGCAATAGCAAACTTCAGATTGTTTCAGGATTGAAGGCCATGACATGTATACAAGTTACTGTATAGGTTTATGATTGATTTAACAAGTGCTTTCGTTCCATACAACTACGAAAGGTCAAAAGTCATTTTATTTTTGAGATCAAAAGGTTACACACTGTTACCTGCCCAACATGGATTTCACACGATGCACAGAGGAAGAGATGCGGGTCCTGATGGACTGCCTGGAGAACAAAGCCACTGAAATCAAAGAAAAACCTGCATAAAGACAAAGTGCACTAGGTCAATTCGACCGAAGGTTCGTTCCTTGGGAGTTGATGACACACTTTAGCTCTACCAACTTCAAATTGTAGAGGGAGACTAGTGCAGCACTTAATTTAAAGAGGATATGAATAAATTCTGTAAGTTTGTAGAATTGAGTCAGTTTTCAGCAAAATTTTGGGCAAATTTGGTGAACCAAGCACAGAATTTAGTCGTTCATTGAAGACCTGTGAATTTGAGACAAAAATCGAAAAGCTTGAGAATCGATGTTAGCATGATGTGGTTAACGCTTAATGACACACGTGTCAGGAGCCAGTTTCCCAGTTATCAAAATATTTTATTCTAAAAAAAAAACACACCAAAAAACGGCCTGAACATAAAATATCAGTACTTGATGAAAGTGGGGTTTCTAAGGTTATACCAGTTACATTACAATAACTAGTATTTTGCTGACAATTTATGCAATGAATAATATAACACTCATGAAGAATTCTTGAACAATGGGTTTCCTGCATGCACAAGAAACAGTGAATTACCAAACAAGAAGGTCAGTGAACAATCACACTAGTTCTTACATATCTGGTGCTCACTGCAAGACTAAGAATATTTTCATGTAAATGTACACAATCATGGCCAACATAGGCCATATTGATGATGTTCAAGCATCTACCAACTGTTGAGGGCACAGTTGCATACAGCCCACACAATGTAGGTATTCTTATGGGACTGTCTATTTGCTCTTTGCACGCTGCCACCATAGGCAGAGCCTCGATCGGGCAGCTTGTAGAATCTAGTCAGAGTCTTGTCAACCGAGGTTTCAAATATTGTCCAATCGCATGGTATAAGAGCTGATGCTTGACGTGCAAAAATCACAAAGCAACATACATGGGAATCACTGAACCGGCTTGTATAAAGATCAAGATTGAGGCTATGCATGCCTATGATGGCAGTGTGCAAAGAGCAAATTGTTTGTCAAACCAATTATCTCAGAATGACAGAGGTGCAAATCTTGATTTACTTTTCAGAAAGACAGCACAAAAATATGTTTTTTCTTTCAAGGACAATCAGACAGTGTAAATGCTGCAAATCCCATTTTGCGTATTCAAACTTCTGAACCCTTCTGGAACTATTGCTGCTCTCCCTCTATTTGAAAAGACAGCCACGAAGTTTACCATTATTTAATATACCTTGCTCTTCCAAAGTACAATTATTTGACTCGGGCCATGTGTGAACACTGCTTGTCATAGAGCAAACATTTATCAGAAGTAGAAATGGGTGCTACATGGAAGCAGCTATTCTTGTCACCCATAACCAAATATTTTGAAAGAAACATTACTAGTCACCAGAACTAACTCTGTGCAGTGCTCTTGCAAACCAATAGACCGATTGCGCCCGCTAACTCACGTGACCTATAGTGGGTTCTATACCATGACTTGGCTGTATTATTTGTAAATAACACTCAAAACACACATTGCTATGGGGTTGATACCCACTATAGGTCACGATTAGTGGCCACAATCGGTCTATTACAGCCCCCAGCTGGTGTTGCCAAAAATTGGTACATGACAAATATAGTCTCATTTAGAAAATGTAGTCGTATGTATTAAGGCACTTTTTGCACTGATCTGGGTGTTGTAAGACTGGGCTTTTTTGATTATTGGTTAGCAAAAATTAAGTCTAAACTATGTTAATAGTGCATGCATAGGCAGTATTCTATATACAAAGTAGATCAGCACAATATCATGAAACACTATGTTTAGCACCGTGAACTGTGAAACCAAATCATAATTTTATTGATGTTATATGCCTCTTTCATAGTGACTCTGTCTTTCTGATAAGACGGGGGACTAAGAAAGTCTGTTTTAAAGTGTCATTATGTTCAAATTAAAGCTAAAAGTTAAATTTGAAATTCAGCACCATTACCAGATACACAGCAGTTGATCATTGCTTACTGATACCTTTTGTTATGAATCAAATGTTAATATCAAACAATTTGATTTTCCAAAACCAAATTGAACACAGAAAAACAAACACTAATTAAGAGTTTTTCTTCACTTGAATAAATAACATGTCTAAGAAGTATTTTCTATATTCATACAAGTATACCCTTAAAATTCTCCCACGGTCTACAAAACTAGGCATTAAAAATTCCATGCCTGTCTACATTCATGTTAAAATAATTTTAAAATGCTCACTGAACTAATAAATGAAAAAAAGTGCAGATTTACTCTTCCCCGTATAAAAATTGCATAGTTTGTATTGTCAATGCATGAAATTCTTGCTCCACTGATTTAAATGACATTTTGCTACCATATAACTATGGGACCCACTTTTTGTATGTGTATAAGGAATCATTCTTTGAAAGTAATAACATGCCAATTACAGTACCTTTGCTGTGACCAAAATCCCCAACCCAACACATTTTATGAGTTACACCATAGTACATCAAACTAAAAATTAGATACAAATAAGCAATCTCTTAACTTTGTAATTGAACTTTTGTATTCTTTATCCATGATATAGACTGCTCTTTTACAGAATTAGAAATTCTAAAAATTCAATCCATACTAAATCCACTAAAAATGAAATCAAAATGGTGAGCATTCAAATCCGTGAAGATGAATGACACATAAGTTCACAATGCTTGTATGGTTTGTTTAAAATATTCTGCTTTTATGATATTTAAAAAAAACACGCATACTTTAGATAATTGTTACCTCATCAGGGGAACTGTCGTGGGAAATAATGTTAATAACAAGACTAAATTAAAACCAAACATTAAATAAGGAGTTCAAGATAGGGTGAGGCAGCTAAGATAATCACCACACAAAAACCCAGAGTTTAACGCCTACCATTGTTTTCCAACCTGTCAAAGTTAGGACAGAAGTCAGGAAGGGAGTTACTTATATCCTGTATATTCTCCACCTGAGCAATAAGGTCATCCAAGGAGAATTGGTAGGTGTTGATCCAGCCCTGCTGCTGCTGTTCAGCATCACGCAGGCGCTGCATAATTTGATCAATGTTAAGGTCAAACTCATAAGTACGCTTGACATTGATAAAGCCGTCTTCGATGGTTTGGAGGCGGTTAGGATCGACGGGACTCAGAGCATCTGTGGACAGAAGTCAAGAGAAACAGTGGCTGGTTCAAAACTATCCAATGCGGATGTCATCCATTCTTCTTTATAATAAACCTTGGGTAATGGCATTCAGAGAGAAATTGTCACTTGGCAAAGTTGAATGTAGAGGCATCTCAATCAATTCAAAGAAAGCTAAAAATATTCTCCCTAATTTTTTCATGTCACTGTACGCACAATACATGTACTTTGGTAAATCTCTGTCTCTACAAAACATAGTATCCTCAGTCTCATGTCCAAGATAAAGAAGTAGAACTCTTTCTGTCTTCTGCACAGGAGAACAAAAGGCTTTTGTATCCTTTGGCACAATAAAAATTGCAAGCATTTACCAGATCTTTCTACGGATGCTCAATCGTGCCAGGTTTTTAAAGTACATATTTTTTTATTGCAAAATAATGCAATAGTTTTGCAAAATAACGCAATAGTTTTGCGAAATACATATACACGAAGAAAGCGCCCTCTTTTGTTAGCTGTCCAAAACCGAGAGCAGCAAGGCAACATCTGGGCCCTTTTCCAATACTCAAACTTTGGCTCCGTCTCAGGCTTCAACTGTTTTTATTACTAGCTGACTTTGAAGGTGTAATCAGTCTAATAGTGCCACAGAACATCAAATAAGATGCAAGAAATCCAACAATTAGAGTAATCCAATGTAATTTAAATGCTTCAGGCCCACAATCGGGGATTAATTTGGGGAACGAAGCCTGAGACGGACACAAAGGCGAGTATTGGAAAATGGCCCTGATCTTGAAATGGTGAATCCTGCCAATAAGCCCTTTTGTTCAATGCATCCATCAGTTTCCATTTTGAAATCCAGACTCTTATGTTTGCTCCAGTAAAAACAGAGCAACATCGACTATAGACGACTTATGTTGACATGTCTTCTAAAAAATAGTCCGTATTGTGACAAATGTCGCTTTAATGTTCTTAAACTTACAATAACACAGTGATTCACAGCTAGAAACCATACAATGTCAGAATACCTTAAACCAAAAGAGAAGTAAAAGCTTACAAGGGTTTTAAACCTTGTGTTCCTTAAGATGATTACCATCAAATCCTTGTTGACAGGCTTGGAAGATTGTTTGGAATTTCAGGAACAGTGAAGACATGGTTTACATCATACCTCGATAATCGGCGTATGAGAGTGTTTGTTAGGCATGCTCAGTCAGTTGAACTTGTCTTAAAATTTTCAGTGCCACAAGGCTCTGTCATCGGACCACAATGTTTCATTATGTACACTCACCCAGTTGGTAATATAATCACAATATAAATTTTCATGTTTATGTAGATGACACTCAACTTTATGTGGAATTTGAGGCTAAGGTTCCTGGTGATTGTGATAGAGCCCTCACTAACCTCTCCATGTGCATTATAAAGATCAATGCGTGGATGATGCACAATAGGTTACAGATGAATCAGGATAAGACTGAATTCTGTATTATTGCCTCCACTAGGAACCTGAACTCCCTACCTGCTCTTCAGCTTAAAATTGGGGACAAAGCCATTAACCTATCCGCTACTGTTAGAAACCTTGGTGTTTTGTTTGATTCATTGCTGTCCATGACCAGTCATATTAATTCCATTTGCAAAAGTGTAAACTTTCATATCCGTAATCTGTGGCGTATTCGCTGATTTCCGACTTGGGAGTCTTGTCTTCACAATGTACGGGCTTTAGTTCTTTCTCGCATTGACTACACAAACTAGTTGTTGTATGGTGCCCGGGAAGTTGATCTCCAGCGTCTGCAGTACCTGCAAAATAAAGCGGTGCGTCTTGTGGTCGCATGTGGCAGAGAAAACAGCTCAGTTCAGTTACCTTGATCTCTTCATTGGTTGACAATGCGAGAAAGAATTAAGTTATAAATCCTTCTTTATGTTTACAAGTCTATTCATGGAGAGGCACCCAGCTATTTATCTGAACATCTCAACCTGTACAATACTGGTTGCCTGGAAGAAGGTCGTAGACTCTGGTCTTCATCTGATGTCACTCGGCTAGTTGTCCCACGCTCCACCAGAAAAGCTGGAGATAATTTTTACTTTGTTGTTGCTCCAAAACTATGGAACCAGCTGCCATGTGACATCAGGGAAGTGGCGTAAACCCCTGTCTTCAAACGCCTCCTCAAAATGTTCTTGTTCCCGGACTGAGGGCATTCAAACACATTTAGTTTACTATCTGTTCCAACTTCATTATATTTTTGTATGTTAACTGTTTAATTAATTTTAAATTATTACTTTCATTTGTAAAGCACTGTGTTCTTAGTACAGCGCTCACTAAATGCTTACTATTATTATTATCATTATCAATGGAGGCCAACACAATCAACAAAACAACAGTAATCATGACAACCTAATCAGCGTTATTTTGCAATAGTATTGCGTTATTTTGCAAATCTATCGCGTTATTTTGCAATTAAAAAAAAATATGTACTTTAAAAACCTGGCACGATTGGACTTCCGTATCTTTCCTATAATAACAATATTTTTTCAATTTAGATTTTAAATAAAATTAAAATATGTACAGTTCTGTGGATACTTGCCTGTGAAGACTGCACCTTTAAGGTACCAATATTGACATGTCACAGAGGGTAAGGTCACCATATGTCTGCACTTTTTTAACATATAACTCTTTTCTGCCTCTAAACATAGGTAACAAGCGACCTGTTTTACTGAGTAACTCCCTAGATATTAAGAATTGGGTGTATTTACGAAGAGATGCCAAGTGAAAGTCGAATGCAACAGTCAGCCTTTAACATTCAGGCACTTATCTCTTATCAGGCACTTATCTCTTATCAGGCACTTAGTTCCTGAGATATTGGAGTTTTAGGAGTGCATCATTACAGTGATGTCATTGAAAAAAGTAAAAGTCATGGACAACAATACCCAACTGTGAATATACATTTCCACCAAAATCGGACTTGTGATTTCAGAGAAATGTCAAAAGGGACCTACTATATCTTCAAACGGTAATAATAAACCAGATGATGAAGTCATTGTTACATAACTTCATTTAATTACTGTCATTTTCAGAATATAAGCCGCCTGGTGTATAAGCCGCAGCACGCAAAAATTGGCAAATTAAGATTTGAAATCAGCGTATAAGCCACACCAGTGTATAAACCGCACCACAGCGCTGACATTCCAACCATGAAGGTGCTGCATGCTGAAGCGCCAGTACAGTACATCAATGGTTCAAGAAAAGTCTTCAGACCTGGGCCTTTGTCCATGTTAAGTCTGAATTTGATATGAACTGTAAAATAACCACAGAGAAATGGTTCTTAGAAAACTTTTGGCTCACTAAGTTCATCCATCAATCGTCTGACATCATCTAGAGCATCCTGGACAGCAGCAGTCGCATCATCTGCCTTGCGCTTGGCTTCATTAGCTTTCATCTGGGCCTGCAGTTACCAAAAACAAGAGTACAGTATAGGATGATGTGGTTAAGGGTATGGATTCATACATTAATTTAATTCATGACTGAGGCAGCCTATGCTAATATAGTCAAAAGCAGTGAATTTTAAGTGCTGAGATGGTTAAGAGCTTGCATCTGTATGAAAACCTGTATTTCCAAACCACTTCATAAATTGGAAATATTTAAACATCAACTCAAAAAGCATCTTTTCTTTTTCTCTACAGCATGAAAGAATTAATTGTATTATGCTCTCAGCAGGGTTGGCAATTTTTTAAATATATATAAAAAATTGGAGGTTTTACAAATTTCAATCCAATTGTTAAAAATGTTTTATAAAAATTGGAGACAGGTTGGCTCAATTATCTTTCAAAAGCAAGGAAATTAGCTGCAGATGTATTAATTTTGCTTTATTTATCTCTTTTGTTACAAATTAAACACATTTGGTTTTGAATAAGGAAATTTTATTCAAGTAATTTGATTAAATTCACAAACCACTTTGACTATTGTCTAAGCACAGGTGAAATGCATGAAGTATAGAACCTACATGTACCAGTACATGTTCCTGCAGAGAAGACACTTCCTTCAGAGACAGGTACATATACTAAGGATAAAGTGTGTACAAGGTTTTGCACTGAACTCTAAGTTTTAACAGAACTACAGTTCACAAGAATTTGTTAACAAGGTACTCCTTTGTGTATCAAATAACTGAGAGAAAAACAAAGTAATGACTTAGGCTAGATTAAAAAATCACTTCATTATGAGCATTTCAGATCTTCATTGACTGAATCCAAAAAGCTGATGTGAAACAAGTGGTTGAATTAAACAAACGAACAAACCAAAATTCCTGCAAACCCAGATTGTGCGTAATACCTATGCAAATGCACGAATACTTATCAATAATAGGAACTGAAAGAATCAAAGAGGGGGGATTTTCCGCATAAAATGTGCAAATCCTTCAAAATTACCAATCAGTTGAAAAAATTTAAACACTGAAACAATTTGCCCCCCCAAAATTGAAAGTGTTGATTTGAATCTATGATTTAAAAAATCATTTCATTTTAATCATGATTTTAATCGGTGATTTAAATCAGCCAACCCTGGCTCTCACTGAGAATTATCATTATTCTGTAAGGTTGTCTGCCTTGATAGTTCCTTGGCTTTCTACTGTGGCAAGAAATAAGGCATTTGTGAATACTCAATGGGGTATAGAAATTAAATGGGAAGAAAAAGAAGTTTCACTAACTTTCAACTTGAAAATACTCAGACTAGTCATGTTAAGCATATCTCACATTCTGTGACAAGCTTTAGCATAGTTGGGGTACATATGTGAGGTGCAGGTGAGAACACCACCACACATCAGGTCATTCCACAGCTGGAGACTGCAAAAAATACTTGCACAGAAAATCCAGATTACATGGTATGAATGTAATCAAAGTACTCAAGACAGCAGACATTACTTATGCTTATTGCAGTATATTTTGGGACAATGCTGATGTATAAAAAAGATTTTATCAAAACTTATCAAAGGTAGTGGTAGTATATGTGCTAGTAAATCACAATGAAGCGAGAATACATGAAAATCTTTTGTTAGAATAAAAAATGTGAAAACTTAACGATAGGTTAATTTTTCAAGTTAAAAAACGTGATAAGTCAATTTTTCATATACACGTCGAAGTGTTTATAGAGCTAGCCTTGTTGCTAGGGTTTTTCTTTTATGTAGAGAATACATAAAAACCTTGCTCTGCACACGCCCATTGTTGGCAGATTAGCAGAGGTCCTGCGAACAGTCCTTTGTTAGTCATCTCTGTAGCCATTTTGTTGAACCACAAATACCAAAGATTTGTAATCGTCAAACCACAAGGTAAGTCTCAAAAGGGCTTTATAGTTAGGCGGATATGTGGGAAAAAATTTCCCAATTAAAGGAGTGAAATGATGTTTGATTGGGATTCCGCTGAATTGTTACCGAAATGAGGAATCGCGTGAGATTGTATTGTCTGGTGAAGGAAACATACCACGCATTCAAAGTATAACAAAGGAAGTGATTGCGACTCCCTCTATATAAGAGCCCTCCCCATGCCATCTCCTCAGTGTTTGAAGACAATTACAAAGGCCTACTGGAAAGAGGTGGGCAATACAGCCAAACCAGAGATATAAGAATGGATCAATCAGGAGGGTGTCACATGATTCCTCATTTTGTTGACAGTTCAGCAGAATCCCAATCAAACATCATTTCACTTGTTTAATTGGGAGATTCTACCTCGCAGTTACCTCCATTTGGATCACGTGAGATTTCAAAGCTAGTCTGTGTAATGTGAAGGATACCTACAACGGAAAAACATCAAGGCTGAACACTTGATCAAATTTTTAATGCGAGCAGTATTAAATTAAGAAAGGCTAAGTGTGAATAATTTGGATCAATTCAAAATCACTCTCAATAAACATAGCTAGTGGGTTCCTTTGCATTATGTAATACCAGTAATCCGACTCTGTGCCGCTAAGGTTTTACACTGAAACATGTACATTTCAAAATTACAATAATACACAGAACGGGAAATTTCATCAACATGGGCTCTATATGCCTTAGTGAAGATGCCCCTAGAGCGACAACTGAATCTACAGTACAACCGTAATTAATATAGAAGTTGGCTCTCACAACAGAAAAACAATGGTCTGGTCCAGTTCCATGGACCGCTACAAGGAGTTATAACTGCCTTAAATAAATAAATCTCAGCCAAGCACTGCCTTGGCAAAATCTACTTCTCGTTCACTGTTCATGGCAACACTGTCTTTGTTATGAAATAGGGCAAAGTTTTTTTCCGACGTCCATCCTGCTGTTTGTAAAATGGAATCTATCGAAATACATTTATTTGCGGTTGCTGATGTCGAAGCTAACCGGAAGCTGTGAGGCTCAAAGATAGTGATGTTGATACCGGCATTATTTAAGCATATTTTCAACCATCGGCCAATGGTTGCGGAACTTAGTGCTTTGTGAGGTGGCAAACTTACGAAAAGCTTAGAAATCCTATGAATAGGGTTGGTTCGTTTCAAGTATTACAACAACGTCCAGACTACACAAACCTTACTGTTCTGTGGATATGGTGACAGAATCAAAACTGGTTGCGGCTTACCAGGTTTTGAGGTCTCAATTAACGTCGTGATCTTAATTTTAACCTGTTTATTTGAAAGCATCATGTTGGATATATCACATAATGACAAAGTTTGTGTCCTCTGACCTGTAGTCAATGCTAACAAACAAACCAGTTTAAGGTCAACTGTTTCAGGCTTAGAGAATGTATAGGTTCTAACTCACTGACATAATTAAGCAAATGACTAACATCCCATATGTGAGAATATCTAGGTAATTGTGGTCTCAAATTAAACACACCTCGGATAAACCGTGTGACCAGTGGGTGAGCCCAAAATTTGACATGAAAGTCTTATGAAGACCACAACAATGATGACACTCCTTGCGCGCTCCTTTCTGTGTTGATCATGCTGTATTCTGCATCATCATCCACTACTGATGCTAGAAAGTGTAATTCAGAATTTAAAGAGGTATTGGATGGAGCATCCGTTAAGCATAGAAGTGAAGCCATTTGTATATGGCTGAGTTATATTGTTTCTGCGTGCCTGGTTTCCAGGCTTGAGGGATGACACGAACAGTCCCTATCTGAAAGTCCTCTTGCTTGGAGTGACCACCTGATAAAACTGCTGCTGTCAAGACCAGTTGATTCTCTAGTGATGTTTGGGTACATGTGTGTAGTGGAGTAGACTTGGCACTCCTGGGATGATAATTGGGTGTGTTACCAATAGATGCAGGAGTCTCGGGAAACAATGTTGTGTCTGCCAAAGTGGAAAAATCAAAACTCCAGTGGATTTGTCCTGTATCTTCTGCTTGATTCTGTCAATGAGTGAAAATGGAAGGGAGGCACAAAATACATAAACTGACCCCGAAAATGAGAATGCATTACAGGCTACCGCCTCTGGGTCCGGATACCATGACACAAAAGGTTTAAACTGGTAGTTGGTTCGGGAACCAAACAAGTCAATTTTTGGCCAAATGTTTAACCACTTGCTGCTGGTACCCTGTTTCGAGCACTATGGGTTTATACGCAGAGCCCGAAAAGGGACAAAAGAGCTGGTCTGGGTAACAAAAGACCATACTCAGAACAAAAGACCTGCTGCTGGGAATTGCCATCATTTTTCGGCTTGCATTTTTTGAAAGTAATCCGTCACTGTTTTTAAATTCAGCCGTGTTTGAAAAGACGCCACTTGCATTCCCTAGGGACAAAGGAAATTACGCAACACCTCACAATTCTGTACTCTCTTTACAGGGAGGCAGGCCTGGCTGAAATATTCAGGAGTCAATGAAGGTTACCTGTCAGCTTAGAGTACCCCCAAAGAGTCATTTGTGTGGGTGTAAATGTCCACTAAATGAAATGATGAATTTTTGAAGAATTCTGAAAACTGAAAATCTCGACAATCGCTTATATGTGTGGCCTCCATTTTTAACCACTTCCTGCTGGGTGGATTTTTTTTTAGCGGGACGAGATGACGGGACTTTGATTGAAAAATCACTTGATTAACCACTTGCTGCCGGGTGTAATTCAAAGTTGCTTGATGTAAAACCAGGAGATTTTCAAGATTTTCTGTTTTCAAAATTCTTCAAAAATTCATGTGTTCATTTACTGGAAGTTTACACACACACGAAGGACTGTCTGGTGGCTACTCTAATCTGACAGGCAACCTTCATTGACACCCGAGTATTCAGCCAGGCTTGCAGCCTTGTAAAAGAGAGCCCAGAATTGTGAGGTGTTGCATAATTTCCTTCATTCTGGTGAATGCCAGTAGCGTCTTTTCATACGTGGCTGGATTAGCAAGCAGCAGTGCTGTGTTGCACATCAATGGGGCCTTGGAGCACTATTGTCCGCGGTGCTAATCCGTGGGCGCGCTATGCCCAAAACAGTGGTATACTGTTTCAATACAGTGCCGGATTACCTTCAAAAATGGAAGTCGAAAAATGAAGGCAATTCCCAGTAGCAGGTCCTTTTTTCCGAGTACAGTCTTTTGTTACACAGACCAGCTCTTTTGTCTGAAACCGGGCGCCCGGCTCTGCGTATAAACACAAGGTGCATGAAACTGGGCACCACGGTGGGAAGTGGTTAAAAGCACGCGGCAGAATGTAGTTCAGGCATACCTAGATTTAAAGTTATTCGTGCATTCTTCAATTGTGTACCCAACTTAAAAGGGAATCATCTACATAATTAGCAGAAATGTGGCCATTAATACATAGAAACAATCGAACAGCGATTAATGGCTTCAAAACTTTCGTAAATATACGTGGTGCACTGGACAACCCAAAACACAAACAGGTAAATTGCCACAGTTTATCTTGCCACTGAAATCTCAAAAACTGTTGATGTTCTTGGGCTATAGGAATAGCAAAATAAGCATCTTTGAGGTCTACCGATGCAAGATAGCACTTAGGTCAGATAAGCGTCAGTGCAAACTCCAACGTTTCCATCTTAAAATGGTGGTACCTGTCAAACTTGTTCAAGTGCTGCAAGTTAATTATGGGCCTAATAGAGCCATCCTTCTTAGGTGTCAGAAAAATATTGGAAACAAAATGGCTATGGCAAGGTTCTACTGCATGATTGTGCCTTTCGTGCACAACGAATTTATTTCTTTGTCTATTAGCGTTGCTTCAGAATTTAAAAACTGAATCTGGATTGGAATAACATGCTGAATCTGTACTCTCTTGAATTCAATGTGATAATGTGCAACCATGTCCAAAACCCATTTATCAGAGGTAATTTTTGTCCAGGCTGAGATAAAATGTCTCAATCTTCCTGCTATAAGGATATCAACTGGAGGTATGCACTTACTCACAAAGTGAGCTGCTTTCGTTCTGTCTAGTCAAGCCGTTGATAGCTTCAAAGACGACCCACAGCTTGCTTCAACAACTTGTCGACTTTGCTTGAGCCAGTTGGGTACGGAGCTGTGCATTATGGTCGAGACCACCCATCTCCGTGTTGATATTGTGCCTTCATTCAGCAGCTATTGTACCCTCTGCCCACCGAGGGTCTGTGGTGCAAGTCTACCGACGATGGGGTGCGCCCATGTGGAAGAATAGCTTCTTCTTTGTTGGGATGCATGGTCTGCCCGCATCTGTACTTTGGATCCGATTCTATATGAATCCTGAATGGTTTTGCATTCCTTAGCAAGATCATCCCCAAATAAAAGGCTTGTGCATGGAAACTTGTGAGGAGCACAGTGGAGAGTAACTTTGGCTCAAATCAGGTCAAATTGTGTCCCGCTGATGGAAATTCAACCGTGAATTACCATGGCCAAGAATAGCTACGGCATCGATGAGAATGCAAACTAATTTCGCTGCATCAAGGCTACTTTCAGCCTTATTGGTACGTGCTCTGAGGAGCTCATTGGCCACAATAGAAATCACAAGTGACCCATAAATGAAGCAGTTTTCAATTTTCTGCAGCTTCACATCAAGAGCTTGTGTCACAGGCTTCAGAAATGACCAGATTTCAGGGTTAACCTGGTTCAAGCTCAAGTTTGTGCAGTTTAGAGGCTTAGAATAAAGCTTCAGTTCCTCAATGAGTTTTTTGGTTTGAAATTTACCTCTTATCAGAACATGAATAGTTTGAGCCAACTGATCATTGATGGCCGAAGCCTCTTTTTCATTGTTTTCAACAAGGGCTGCCAGCTCTGAGAACATGGGAACATTTTCTTGCCCATGACGAAGTATGTCCACATTTCTCTCAGAAAAATTGTCCCTCTCGGGTACAAGACTAGTAACATCACTGAAAGCATTGTTGTCCCTTTTGGGAACAGGATAATGAAAAACTGGGTTAAAATCAATGATTTCACCCTCTTCAGTTCCCTCAGAACGAATCATAATATGGGAGCAGTAGAGTTAAGGTATTAAATGCATTGGTTATAGATGCGACTGTGTGCTGGCAGCTGATAGACAGACGCCTGCAAGCTGTGATCTTGTGCAGAATTTGAAACACTGGCGTGGCTTGAAGGACTAGGTTCAGCGGTAGGCGCAACATTCTTGCGCTCAGAAATGCACTTTTTAGCTGGCAAAGCAGAAACCTGAGCAGCTTGAACACTAGCTGCATTTTGAGCTCCCACAACTCCCTTCTCAAGATGCATAAAGAGCGACTCGTTTTCTGAGGCGTTAACATGAATAACAGCCTCATTGGCCCTAATGGCTGCGGTGAAATACAAAAAATACACAAAAGACACGCACCAGGAACAAAGCGTAGCAAGTGTGGTATGCACCAGAAAAACACTGACGAGAGGGTGTGGAAGGGCTCTTATATAGAGGGAGTCACAATCACTTCTTTGTTATACTTTGAATGCGTGGTACATGTATGTTTCCTTCACCAGACAATACAATCTTACGTGATCTGAATGGAGGTAACTGCAAGGTAGAATGTGAGCTTTTATGCATCAGTATGAATTTTGGTACAGTTCTGGACAATGGCTCAGACAATATTTTTCGATAAGTAGAGTCACTCTGAAAACATCCTCAGGGTGCATTGAACTAAATCAAGTGAAAAAGTTCTGCTGAGCTCATTAGCATAAAAAGTACCCCTATGGTTGCTTTTGCAAAAGGAGATTATTTGGCCGGAAAAATGGTGAGATTGTGGAAAGATGGGCCAGGATCAATTCCCTGGGTTTAGGAGCTTCCATCCAAGGGCAGAGTTGACAAAATTACGGATGGAAAATAGTCCTCAGTGTCCCAGAAAGTGGAGGGAAGCCATTTGAAACAAGGCTGCGAGCAGACTTGAGAACTATCACTTTTGAGGGGTAAGTTTGTTTTGTGAGAATAATTAAAAATGTAGCGGGTCTAAATGGCTAAAAAGCAAAAATTGA
Source organism: Acanthaster planci (assembly GCF_001949145.1). The sequence continues at coordinate 482,171 of NW_019091543.1, read as the reverse complement.
AAAGAAATGGAAAGACTTGGCCAAACCAATAATTTAATGTGTGTTTGAGAAATTCCGGTAATGTCAGCTTGCATGTTATTGAGCCCTGAACTTTGTTGATTTTACTGTGTTTTCAATGGGGTTTGAATTAGTTCAATGCATCCCTCTGTGGCCTTTGGTGGCCATTTTGAAGGCCCCCAAATATCATATTTGGCCAAGAAACCTACCGTTGTATTGTACTTTAAGTAAGGCTAAAAGATATGAGGCAACCTGAATGACATCCTAATATGTATTTTGAAGAGTCAGCCATTTACTGCAAAATTGGCTGGAAATATGACGGCCATTTTAAAACTTAAATATTTATACCTTCTAAATGTGTTGAGGGTTCAGAAATTTCTTACATGCAAAAACATGTATTTCATGCTTGAAATATGGCAGCCATTTTTCACAGAGGGTAAATACCCAAGATTAGTCTATACAAGTAATAGTCTGTACATACATATAAAGTGACATACATATGAATGGAAAAATGGAGGCATATAATAAACAGAAAAAAGAATGTCTGTCAGAACCTCCATCGCCACAAATGATGTTTACAAGAAATCTCCAAATGATCCTACTGATCAGAATTTGAGTTGATCTAAAAAAACATTACAAATAGTATACTACAAATTGCAGAAATGACAAAAAAAGTAATTGATTTTAAAGAAGTTTTCAATTTCACCAACTGATGCTGATATAACTGCATTACACGTAGAAGTATAAACACAATTTTTGTGTGAGTTGCATGTTTATCATTCTGAGGCACAGTGTCAACATGCTTTTAGAGATACTAGTAGATACTAGTACATTTAGACAGTTTAGAAAACGGTGAATAGTCTTGGATAGTACCAGTATGTGTTCTTGCTGGGGTAAAGGTGTAAAGGGTATAAATAATAATGTGTGTACGTTCATGTACCAACTTGTGCTCAAAAACAGTATCAAAGTATCCACTGTAACTTGGAAATGAGTCAAGAGATTTCGTCAGTTATCTCAGCCACTCATGTGAAGTTATTTATGTTGCAGTATTAGGACATCCCCCATGTTTATTACAATACATAGTGCCTACTGCTGTTTCATGTGAAGTATTCCACTTGCACATGAAAGAGCCGCTATGCTCTTTGGGTCATTCTGATGTAAGACTTTGATTAGTGAACATTGACCACCACATCACACTCAACCACTGTCCATTTGTCTTCATTTTTAGTTTCCATTCATGATTAATGTACACGCTGTGGCGGCTACTCTAATAGCCGGTGGGGGTGCAACATTTATAGAAAGAGTTTCTGTGGCAATTTAATTTAATCTTCAGATTCCCATTACCGCTCATCTAAATTTTTGTACCCATGTTTGATTTGTTTTTTGGTTCTCTCCAAAAGTATTTTCCATCAGCTTCTGTATCAAATCAACAAGAACAGTTGCGCTGACTTCAAGCAAACAGCTTGAGTGAAAGAGATTAATGTCTGGCTTTTGTATGAGATAGAAGTCTAATAGAAATCCATTGAATACTTCTGATTAGTTTCTGACCCGCTGTTGTCAACAGATAACCCAGACTTCCAAGTGAGAACTCCTAGACATCACTTGCACTTATTGCCCTGCAGCTGTTTAAATCAGAGAGACAAGCCAATCATGACAACAACGTGCATAGACAAACATTTGGCATCAGGGACGAACAGAAGTCTTTTTCTGAGCTTTATGATTTGCCTTGCCATTAACCTCTCCAGCCACTCCAAACAAGGAGCATTCACGACAAGACTTAAAATAAAAGGGAAGCCAAAGGGATGACTTTCCCAGCTATAAACATTTGAAAAGCAGGGTGGGGGTGACACCATAAGAATCTATGTACATGTAGAGGTCAATGTTCATGATAAATATGTAGATTTCAAATATGAATTCCATGGCCAATTGCCCCAATCCCAAAGAGTGGGGGGGGGATACATTGGATTTACGCCCATGAATTTTGGCCAGATTTGCGACTAGGGATTTGACATTCAGATGATTTGGGAATGTAAAAAACATGAAAGCCAAAAGGTGAAAGCACAAAATGTCCAGGCAATACATTGTTTACAATATGTGATTCCAAATGCTTTTTCATACCCTACACTCCTAAAAACTCTTGAATCGAATGTTTATAGAGTCAAACCAACTTTTAAAGAGAATTCAAATTTTTGCATGGTTCCGAATCACTAGTGTAAATACATTGAAACGTACCCAACTACACGTAGGCAATTGATTTCAAAGCATGACGTGCCTCCACATTTTATGGTATTGGGACAGTCAAAAAGCAAAATTTATGCAGGATCTGTGTGTGTGTTTTTTTATAACAATTAGAAATAATTTTAAATCCAGAGTAAAAGGTTAAATTTAGAAAATACTTTTCTGGTTTATACTTCAGAAAAGGTAAACTATTAAACCCATTTCATGTGAATTTGTGGATCAGTTGAGTGGCAGTCGCACTGAATAATTGTCCCAATCCAAAGCAAGGAAAATGACAGTCATGAGTGTAGTGGATCGCTATTAGGCTATTCATCAAGCAATGTCTATTTAGCGCTTTGCTTGTCAGTCAAAGAAATAAATGATAAGGTCAACATTTCACATATTTTTCTACGTTGAAAGAAATTCATTGATTGGTTTACAGCTAATCCCCTTTTGAGACTTGGGTGTCATCCCCAAATTGAGTAAGTGTTCTTCCATCTATTGTCCGCGTTTTTTCCGATTGGTCTGCCGTTGCTAAGTAGGGGGAAATCCGCGGATGCGACGGAGGTGTGCACTGAAGCGTGGGGGGTTTAATGAGCTGGGCCGCTGTGTGTCCTTTTGTCATCGCGACAAAAAGCATCATGATAAGCATGATATCTCTGGACCTCATGAATACCAACGGCCGTTCTGTAGAAAAGACGTTCCCCATTTCCAGTATCAACATTTATTAAAGACGATGGGGTTGTTACGATCATTAAGAAATTTTCTGCTGAGCTTCGGTTAGGGTTGGGACATGTACACCCATGTGCATACGTACATGTACATTTATTGTACACATGTGCAATGGTCAACGCACATTGAGACGTACTGGGAGCTTGCTACGAATGTGCCTTAGTACTTCCGTGTATAAATGATACATTAATACAAGTATTGTATCTCCTTCTCCATCCCATATCCATGAGCAACTTTGATTTCAAAGTTTTAAATGTTTTTCCAAAGTTTATTTAGGCATTACAATTCCTTGGAATATTATCTTTGGAGGCGGTGTGATAAATAAAACGTGTTTCTCTAACCAAAAGGGTTGTGTTTAAACCACACTTGACTCAACAGAACGATCATAAACAGCATGCTCAAATGGGAATTTCCTACTTTACAGGATACAAATTCAAACTGGATTTCGAGTGAATTATGTTCTGGTTTTTTTTTCACAAAGCAGGTTCAACTACCAAACTGTGGCATTCGATATATTTGAAAGACCCTGGTATCAAGTCAGCGTTCTTTTCCAGGATGGCGACCACATGCGAGTTGCAATTTTGAATTTTCCATCGTTTTTTTTTTTCAAATGGATAACAGCATTTTATTTGAAATCTGCTAACAACTTGGAGTTCTGGCAAAATTCTATCACAACATATAATACTCCGATTTTACCAAACAAGAGGAAAGTTTATTTGGTCCCTGCGTGAACCAACTCTTGTCACGTCCCGGAAGTGCTGCTATAGTCTGCCTGGCAAAATCTTTTATTTCTTCTCTCTGGAGTTGCCTTCAATCGAATACGAGTCCAACTACGATCAGCATCCAATCAACATTTGTTTTGCATATTGATTTATGACATCATTGGCCTAATATGCAATGTAAGGGTGTGAATATTGGAGATTGGCATACATAATGTCGGTCTGAATATGCATGCGAACAATTGGATGTAGTGAAAATTTAGTACTGTTCTACAGCTGAAATGCTGTACCTTAAATGTTCTTGGTTGGTTATAAGTGAATTCTCACCACGTGCATTTTACATCATCATGTGATCCGGGGCTATCGCAAATTTTCTGTACATACCCGGTACACGCACCAAGTGTACTCGCAAATCTGCTGAGTGCGGATGCGGCATTTGATGCAGGGGTCGAAATTAACTTGGTTTCTATGGTAGCCCACAGGACTAGTAATGTCATTGTTTTACTAGTCCTTTGAGTTTCTCAGTAGTCCTACAAAAATGCTAATAGGCCTAGGCCTAAGTACAGTAAAACAACGCAGGACTCTTTTCATTTCCATGTATATAAGTATGGTTTAATATGCATTATATTTGCTATTCCACATTTTATGTTACTCTCCAGCAGGCATGCAGGTCCCAGGAGGCAAACACTGCTACTTTCCACGATTCTAGTCCCCAGACTAGCAACGTTCACTTTAGTTTTTGCAAGCCAATATAGGATTTTCACATTAAAACTTTAAGTTAAAGTAACCCAAAACAGCATACATTCACAATTTTTGTCATACTTGCGTAAGCAGAGGAAGGGTTAATGATCGATGTCATTGTCAGCATTTATATTACTTGCACAATTTTTAAAATCAAACTAAAATAATTAAGTTTTGGATTTTTGGAACTCAAATCGTTTCCTAAATTGTGCGAATCCGAAAAGAAGGTATCGATCCATGTGCGCTCGGAAAATTGTATTGTTTCTAACGCACAATGCGATTGGCCGAATCGTTTCATTCTTTTCAGTAACAGCCAGTAGAAATCAATCTTACGTGCTGGAAAGACTATTGTTATCTCTTCAAACACGCAGGCTGATTGGACAAAATGCTGGATTATTTTCGCGATAGCACAATAGAAAACGTTTTTCTTGTTGCACAATATATCGTTAAAGTGTTGGGGTACCGTAAAATCCACACGTACACTTGTATGATGTGTACAATGTCATGTGGCTGGCCTACGTGTTTAGAGTATCAGCTCGACGTGATTACATGTATGCATGGGCCGTGTTGTGTATGGAAAGAACCCGTCGTGTCTACAGTGTAACGGTAGGCTGTACAAATGTACATGTACATGCATCTGCAATCAAAATACCACTGCACGGCATGGTGTTACATTTACAGTGTGTATTTCTTTTCATGCCCCTGCTAAAAAAGGCACTAGCCCGTCGGACTACCGACAAGTAGGAACTACTAGTCCTCCCACTAAAACCACTAGCCTCGGGCTAGCGGACTACTCCTAATTTCGACCCCTGTGATGCCAAGTGTACTCGCACATCTGCCGAGTGCGGATGCGGCATATGATGTACTGAAACTTGTTTTCCATTTTTCATGGTGTTGCTTTTTAATCAAGTTTTCTGAAGTACATTCTGCTTGCTATCAATGCCATGCCATATCAAAGCCGAACACCCAAACCAACAAGTGCATGTGGTTTGGTTTGGTTCAGTTTGAAAGTACCATGTTTTATGATTTTGGGCTCGATCCGGCAGTTTGGCTGCAGCACTTACTGTCACTTTTGAAAGGTGGTTTAGCGACTGGTCCCTTTTCTTTGTTCCTCCACATGACTGGATGCTGGTAGGCATATCTCACGCTCATAAAACTTGAAACTCAGAACAAACCCAGTAATTGCTCTGATGGCAGCATGATTTTATGCTGTGACTTATTTTATGATTGTCAGACAGCTTTCTGCCTTGCGCTGAGGAGTGTAAGCCTATGTGATTTGTAAGATCTCAAAAAACGGGACTGTCAAAGATCTTGTATATCTTACTGTCAAGTATGTAACAGTGTCAGACAATCTGTGAAATCTTAAAGCCAGAAATCCTGTCATTTTTGAGAAATTTTTCCAAAGATAGTCCAGATGGACGATCTTTAGAAACTTTTAATGAAACACAAAGTTAAAGGTAAATTCGCCAACCACAATTACTATGAAAAGTGAAGGAAAAAGAATGTCTTTCTTAAGGGTCTGATCGACTCATCTCTGAACTGACCTGGCAGGCAGGAACGTCCTGCAGTCCATGGTGTTTTTCAAGACAAATTAAATGAGCTGGGCTCTGAGAGTTAAAAATGAACAGCGATTTTCTCAATTTTTCTCAGAGCAGTGTACACAAAAGCTGAAACAGGTCCCTTGAATGATACATAAAGTAACTTAGTTACAACCCCCCAGATCGGTCAACTTTGGCAAATTGAAGTACAGGCAAATCCCGGACAGTACCTAAGTATATGCATCCATTTCGGGATTCCCACCACGGCGGTCGGCAGACTTCAGAAAAAAAAAAAACCACCTTGAGTTTTTAAGTTGGCGGCCGATCAGCATTTTGTCTTGTTCTATTAAACTGGAAGTCGACCAGTCGGTCAGCGGAAACTCGACCACGTGCTAATTCGAAGGGATTTGCCCTCCAAAGGTTGCCAGCTGACACGCGGAAGATTGGGCGTATTCACGAGGTTGGTAATTTGCATAAAGCTTGCATATTGTGTTCCGTCCGCTGGGTTGCTAAAGGCTCCTGTTTGGCAGGGATTAGCATGTTCTCTGTGATTCTGTGAAATGTTTGCGTCCTGGAACGCTTAGTCAATTTGGGGATGACGCCTTACGTTGTGGTTTGATCACGAAATGTTGGTATACATGGTTGAGCAACATGGCTACGGAGATGACTATTAAAGGACTGTTCACAGGACCTCTGCTGAGCTGCCAACAATGGGCGTGTGCAGAGCAAGGTTTTTATGCATTCTTTACGTGAAAGAAAACCCTAGCAATAAGGCTAGCTCAATACATATGTGATACTTTGACATACGTGAAAGTGGACTTATCACATTTTTAAAACGTGAAAAATAAACCTATTGTTAAGTTTCACGTTTTTTATTCCATCAAAAGGTTTGCATGTATTCTGGTCTCACAGTGTGTGGACCAGCAAAATACTAAGTGTCCTTTGCAAGCTTTTTATTGGCTACTTAGTGCTCCTCCATTCTGCATATATTAGAACCATACATTTCAGCTCGGAATACTTCAAGTATACACACCTGCTGGATGAGCTGAGAGTCATCATCTGCCTGGGTCTCCAATGCTCCCAATTCCATCATGGTTTGTGTGGCATTACCTTGGATAGAATCAGCACGGTCATTCTGTCCCTGGGCTACCTTGTTAATGTCATCAGCCGCTGCCTTGATATTCTCAGCTCCCTACAACAATGTAATAATGGAAGCTCTCGTTTACATCCTCTTGGAGAGAAGCGGTGATAACAATAAGTTTACAGGAGGGAGGAAAGCTAGATGGTGAAATAAGCCTTGCAGATGAGAAACACTACAGGCATTCTCCAGATACATGTAGCGCAGATGGTGATTGAAAGAGAATAAGGAAATCTACTGATAAGTTTTGTCCCAAGAATGAAAACCTGTAAGATAAGAGGTTTTTATTACCTTGCAGGGAACAATGAAAAATATTATCTTTCAACACATTTCAAGAATTTCCAAACTTTATAATGGAACAGACAACTCTTTTCCAAGTTGGACAGAAAACACATGTAAGCATTGACACTGACTTGTGTTTATTTGAACATGGTGTATTCCCACCCCTACAAAAAATTCAAAATAGCAATGAACGATATGGAGAGTTTTGTAATGCACTCCCTGAAAAACTTACCTGAGATGCCCTTGTAGCATTAGCCTCAGCCATAGCAGCCTGTTCCCTAGCCTTCAAGGCATCTTCCTTGGCTTCATCAATAGTACCTTGGGCCCCTATAGAGGTCTGGTTGGCCTGATCAATCTTCATCTCAATCTCAGGAATCCTCAGCAGTGCCTCACTGGCATTCATCTTACTGGTCTCCACTTTCTCATTGAATCCTTGGCACAAATAAAAAAGTAAAGGATGATGAGTTAAGTACAGGTGTCACATTGGAAGATGGGAAAGATGTGGGCTGGTGTAAAAGCTGAAAACACCTATCACTAAGTCTTGCCGAGTGAGATATGTATTGCTCAACAACTGCAGATATCTAAAATGAATATTGAGAACTTATGTTTCATAACCATAGGCTTTTTATTTGGTAGTTTTCCTAAGTTAACCACTCCCTGCCGGGTGACCTGTTTTCAAGTACATGCAGAGCCGGGGAGCAAACTGGAACAAAAGAATTGGGCCTTACAACAAAAGACCGTGCTCAGCACAAAAGACTGAGCTGCTGGGCATTGCCGACATTTTTTCGCTCTCAATAGTGGAGATAATCCAGCCTTGTTTTGAAACAGTATACCACAGTTTGAGGCATTTAGCGCGAGCGAATTACCACTGGGGACAAAAGCTCTCCACCACCGCAGCGATGAGCCACACAGCACCGCTGCACGCTAATCTGGCCCCTATTGAAAAGAGGTCAGCAGTGCACTGTGCCGGCTTCAGGAACAAAAGAATCTTACGTAACACTGCACAATCTGGGCTCTTTTTCCATGGCTGCAGGCCTGGCTGAAATATTCAAAGGTTAACTATTCTATGAAGGTTAACTGTCAGCTTTAGAGTAGTGCCCAAAGAGTCCTTCATGTAGGTATAAATGGCCATTAAATGAAATGATGAATTTTTGAAGAATTTTGAAAACGGAAAATCTTGAAAAGGACCTGGCATCTTGTCTTGCTCAAGAGAAATCCACCCAGCAGCAAGTGGTTATTGCTCAGTAAGAATGTTGCTTTAATTATACAGAAACAATAAGCAATATTCAACACACTGATTTGAAATGCAGATTTGTGGTTAGAGATTTCTGTTTGAAAAATTCTTTCTGATGAAGAAAACAGGCTGCGTTTAATGAATGAAAAGGGTGAAGGCTTCTCACCTAAGAGGTCCTCCAGGATTTTTTCAGCCTGCTGTAAGGTCTTTTCCCCCTGATCCTTGGCAGCTTGTGCTTCAGCCTCTGCACTGTGAGCCTTCGCCATCAGTAAATCAAGTTTCTATGAAAGAAAAATGCCCAAATAATTTGAATACCTAAAATAATACATTAACAAATTTGAAAACTGAACTGAATATCAATGCCAAATACTTATTTATTATTTTAATCTCTTGCCAGGACACCAAGACTTGCAAGCCTGAAGAAACCTGTAGAGAGGAGAGAGTGAAAAGCAGTCACAGTTTTAGAGGTGGCAGGAAAACCCCAGCGGAACATTCTGGGTAAAACCTATGGAATCAGGTAGGGATTGAAAGCCAAATCTACTTGTGGACCAAGCTGGGAATCGAACCCAGGCTGCAGGGGTGGAGGGTGACAAAAGAACCACTATGTTAACCTAACTGTTAGTGAACATCCACATCTGCAGGTGCTGAAGTAAATGGGTTCCAAAGAAAAAAGAGACTGACGTGAACAGTGTATGTGATCTTGGTTACCCGATCAAGTTGGAATACAATGCTAAAAGTCGTATGAAGTAAGTTTGGAAGCACATAGTTCTTGCAAAATTTTACACACGCAAAAATGGAGAAAGATGTTAGATGCTAGCTTCATCCATACAAAAGCATAGAGGCAAATGTAAAAAATGACTTAAACAACAGCCAGCCCAAACAAGCCAGCACTACCAATTAACCAACACTTTCAACAGTTTCACACTGGTCTGTGCACATCTGTTGAGGATGCTCTTAGCCCCCCCGGGGCTTAAGGGTTACTCTTTCCCCTCCTAAAAAATCAAGAGAGTCTGTCGTATTTATTCAAAACATTAATAATTTTTTTTCTTTGAATTACAAAAATTGTGATCCTGAACCTACTTTGTACAGACACACGGTTACAATATTCCTTTATCTCCAGAATGCTTTATTTCCTCCTGGAAGCGGATGCCATGGTCCCAATACATTTTGACTTCATCTTCCTTCAACCATAAATGATAAAGGTTAAGCCAAACCGTATAACTAGGAAAACAAACATTAAATGTAAAATTTATTTTTAACCAAATTAACTGTTATCTTTGCATCAGTACTTTGTTTTAATACACTGCAGTATATAGTCTTCACATACTTGAGTATATAACAGATATGTCGGAAGCATCACAAATGTCACCAATTATTATTACTTTTTGTCAAACCAAGTCATTGCATCTTGAAGGTTATACAATTACTGGCTACATTTCTTTCTTTGTGTAAAGCTTTGACAAGAAACTGCAAAGTTCAACCTACATGTATTTAACTGTGTCTGCATGCAACAGTTCCCAAGGATAGGGTAATTCCTGAACCTGAGGATGGGTCAGGGGAGTGTTTGGCGGATTGGCCCGTAGTCATCTGGGGTCCTGCCTCCCCACCTTGGAAATGGCTCCACAATAAGATCTAGCCAAATGGCCAAGCCTTGCATAGAGGAGTCCACCGCCTAAAGCCATTGTACAAATATTCCCAATTCAATCTCAAATTGAAGCCAGTGCTGAGCCTGGTCCTGGGTACATGCACACATGTTTCAAGTTTAAGCCCAAACCAACCAGCCACTGTTGACCAGGTCCTGGGTACTTGCATCTTATGGATGGATGGATTGCCAGCCAGCCAGCCAGCTGGCCAGCCAACACTCGTACCAGGACCTGGGACCCACATGCCACGTTCAATCCCAAACCAATTCCACCCACGCCCCAACTGATAATTAGACAAATTCAAGCCCAAACAACCAACCAATACACTTCCAGGATCTGGAAACCAGCATGTCCCATTCATGCCCACACCAACCAACCAATAGACATCCCAGACATGAGCTCCGTTGTCCGCCCTTGTTGCCGGAGCTCGTGCTACGGGGAGTAGAACCATCCTGCCATGTACAGAGTCGTTACGCAGGATGTTCCTCAGGTAGTAGGATGTGAAGGTAGAGGGAGACTTCTGGCATGCAGTTTTACATATGTCTGCAATAGGAACACCCCAAAGGTATGACCATGAAGTAGAAACTGCTCCAACGTCAAGAGCCCTGATGTAGTGATTACCTTGCTCATCAGGTTGTGAAGGCCAATCCGGGTTAGCCAACTTGATGGTTGCAAACATCCAGCGGGCTATTGTGTCTCTTGTTGCTGGGCGATACAAGCTTTTGGAGGTGATGAACAGTTGAGTCATTGATCCTCTGAGACCCTTAGTCTTGGCCAAGTACTATTTCAAGGTATGAACCGGACACCAGAGTTTATCAGCATCATCCCCAGAATGTGAGAAAATTGAAGGCACGAAGATATCCAGGGGCTCAAAGGACAGAGTTTGGGTCTTGGTTAGAAACCAACAGCGGGGATCAGACGGACCCCATGAGGCTCCCAGTGGAGATGACCGTCGGCTACTGAGAGCGCTTGTAATTTGCAGCCTCTTCTAGATGTGACTGCGGCTAGGAGGAAGGCCAACTTAGTACTAGTGTGTAGGAGGGACGTGTTACTCAAGGGTTCAAAGGGACAACCGGCCAGCATCCGGAGAACCTTATTTAAGTCCCAAGATGCAACTAACTTCTGCTGTTGTAAATTTTACGGGTGGATAGACCCCTGTGCGGCCATGGCCGCAGCGTGACAAGAAAGTCCCGCTGAGTGGAAGGATCGTTGGACAATGTCCAACAAGTTAAGTGCAGATCCCTTGGAGCTGGATGAAGGATGCTGGAGTTGGGCTGGTGAAGGACGTCTGGTCTGTCACGAAGGACTAGAGGACGAAGGACCAGGAGCCTCGTCAGTCTGGGGAACTATGGTTGGCGAGGCCAGAATGGTGCGATTAGGAGTATCCGACAATGTTCTCGTTCAACCTTGGAGAGCACCGTTGGGATCAGGGACATGGGTGGAAAGGCATATCCCAGGATGTCCGACCAGTTGATCTGCAGGGAGTTCATGGCCCAGGCTTGGGGGTGCAGAAGTCTCGTGCAGAATGATGGAAGTTGGGCTTTGGAGGAAGAGGCAAAAAGATCGTTGTGAGGCCTCTCCAGCATCACGAAAAGGGTTTTGACGACCCCTGGATAAAGAGTCCATTCTGTCGGGAGTATCTTGCCGCGGGAGAGAGCATCTGCCAACGTGTTGTTGGGCCAGCGATATGGAAGGCCTGCAGATTGATTGCACGTTCCCTTGCCCACTGCAGGATCTTCCAAGTGAGGATGCACAACTTAGGGGTTCGAGTGCCGCCCTGGTGGTTGATGTAAGCCACGGCTGTAGAATTGTCTGAATGAACCAGGACATTCTTTCCCCTGACGTATGGTAGGAAGTATTGCAGAGCATGGAATATCGCTTGCAGCTCCATAACATTGATGTGATTCGCCCGGAAGACAGGTGGCCAAGTTCCTGAGATCTGGTGAGGAGGGAGGAGGCCCCCCAGCCATGAGATGACGCATCGGTTGTTATTATCACAGCCGGTTTTGGTTGCAGGAATGGCAGATCGGTGGTTAAGTGACTTCCCTCTAGCCATCTGACGGAGGGGCACTCATAAACTCGAGGGAGTAGCAGTAGGTAATGGTTGCAAGAACCCATCCGTCCAAGGTGATCTCCCACCAGAACCCTGCGAATTTCTGTAGACGGCCGCCGCCGGGTTCAAGATTGGCGGTCGTGGAATGTGAAGTGGTGCAGTCATCGGGGACAAACCCCGAAGTAACAGGGGGCCCGCAACGAAGATCCTGGGGTCGACCGTGGCCAGGTGGGCTTGGTCGAGGCACGACACTGGGTCGGTTGTGGGAGCTGAGGGCGAAAAGAATGTGTCTTGGGTGGAAGCAGCTTGGGATTCTTAGGCTGACGTGGCTGAGTTTGCCGCAAAGCTGCAGTCGTCAGCTCCTGGAAGGAGAGTTTCTTCGTGGTGTCAATGCGTTTGGCTTCGGCCTCAAGAGAATCCAGAAACTTGCCGGTAAAGAGATCCTTGCCAGAAAGTGGGAGATCTTAAGTCTAGACTTCACGCCTTTGTGAGGGATATGCATCGACTCCAAGGCATTGGCTCTGTGGTTGGAGGAAGCCAGGCAGGAGATCCGAGTGAATTGCTCGAAGGTGAGGGCCAAACCCTCATCTAGGCCCCGGAGTGCCAGAGCCGCGAAGTCTGGGGACACTGGTGAATTCTCCTTGCATGCACTTGCGATGTATTCCAAGAGGAGGAGGAAAGCTGAACACCGAAGGCCGAGGCGAAAAGCCTTGTCCAGTTTAACCAGGGCTGACTCGAGGCAGGACTTGTCGTTATCGCGGAAGATCGACTTCCGAGGAGCCTTGCCTGAGTCGGCGATGATTTTGTCCCGAGCTGCGTCTGGAATTTCCGGCACCGATAAGAAGTTATTGTAGTTTTCCCTCGGGAAGTGGTAATAAGGCCAGGGCCTTGGCCTTGCTGATTGAATCGAAGATCTCGATGCAAGAGCGGTTAACGGGGATCTCTGGGAAAGTTGGATCTGAAGACTCCAGCCTGATTGTGTGGCGCTTGAAGAAGGCGCGGCCGGTGCCCCTCTCAGGGGGAGTGGGTGCTGGAAGGCCGAGGATCTGGATCATATCACACTGCAGGAGATGGAGCCTTCAGAGGGGGTGAGGTCGCCCGTCGAGTCGGTGTTGTCTTCTCCTGACGATTGTGTGTGCTACTCAGAGTGAGGTGCAGCCATGTCAGGGGCAGATCCATGGGTGCTCCCGTATGTGACCGAAGGTTCCTGACGCGGGACACCGACTTGGCCCAGGCTTTGGTGAGTACCACACTCCGAGTAGTCGTCTGTAACTGTGGAGCGGGTTGAGGCTGCGGGAGCCGGGGGCGAAAGGTCCATCGCTCAGGCAGTGAACTAAGGAGGACAGAGATTCATTGATGGAATGGAATGCTGTCATCCGTGGCTCAGGGGAGCGTTCGCGTTGTTTAGAATGACGTCTCTTCTTGGTCTTCGAAACAACTGATGAAGGGGAAGAAGAGCGCTTGCTTTCTGGTCGGGAACGAGGGAGAGACTCAGCAGTTGATGCGATGGGTAAAGTCGAAGGATGATCCTCCGGAGGGCAGACAGGAGTTTGACGAGTATGGACGCCATCTTCTTGGGGCGGTGGGCCAGCTGAGGAGGGTCCGAAATTACCGGGAATGCTAGGCCGGAAGCCAGAGCTGCGGATGGGTTGCGGAGGTCTGAAACCATGGTGGCGAAATAGTCCTGTGGGTTCCGCGGCGAGTTCTTGGTGGGTACACTGGCACCTTGGATTGGAGAACCATCAGGCGGTCCTGACCCAGTGGAACGCGGGGAGCCCACCCTGATGTTGTCGGTATGAGGCCGGTTAGGTGTCAGGTCGGTCGGCGCTACCGAGGATGCAGCCTTGCACGTAGCAGAGCTACGGCGGCTGGAAGTCGTTGTGGGCGGCGGGGGAAGAGGAGCCCTGTTGGTCCACTGGCTTTTGTGAGCCATAGGCGTTCTGTCGGTTCACTCGTTGGGAAGCACTGGCTCAGTTGACTAGGCAGTCTGGAGGGCGGAGAAATAAAAATTATAAGTCAGAAAATTCCCCATGGGAATCTGACTACTGCGGAATTGAGCGTCGCAGTCAAGGCCGGAATCCTCGTCTCAGCTGCTTAGGAAACGGAGCGCTCTCTCGTACGGCTTGGCCTTGCTCTCATTCCGTCAGTGATCAGAGCTTAGGCGTGAACACACCGGCTCGATCTAGCCACATCAGTTGGCTCCTTTGCACGACTGTCGAGCAGGAGGCACTGATCCCAGTAAAGGCCCCTCCCGCTCGCGGCTAAGGCCTATATCCTCGTCAGAGCCACATATAGGGGTGAAGCACCCATGCGGCTAGGCCTTGTCCCTTTTAAACCGCTTTAAATTGGAAGCACTCTCTCAAGCAGTTAGGCCATAACTCACAATTGCTGCTGCAATAAGGAAAAACACACACTTTCTCATGCAGCAATTGTTGTGTGGATTATAGGGGCCGCTTTATCGAGTACACCACATAAGTGGCATGGGGAGTGTAGGGTTGATCGTTCCTTGTAGCACACACAGTAAACACCTGCAGAATGCACATAAACAAAAAGAGAAAAAAGGCACCAAGAAACAAGAAAATAACACTCTTACCAACACAAATGAAATCACACAAGGTAAAGTTTTATTCAAAAACAATGACTAGATGATAAAGTCAACACAGAAAACTCGAACAATTCGAAGATGTCTAAAAGATATGTCCGTTGCTATACGGCGCTGAGAAAAGGATGATCATGGTGGTGAGACCGCAGTGCATAGTGGGAGGTCATTGGGCATCTCAGATGATAAAGTCTTATTCAGCCAATGGCCATGCGCACATGGGGAATTTGCATATGTAGTGACTGTTTGGGTAGGTAGAGCGCAGTAGACCTATGAATTTAAATGTGGCTTGTACAACTTGGTTTGTACTTTTGGTGGTACAAACATCTTTGGAGTTCATCTTCTTGGTTTTTAAAAGCTGGTCAGCAGTGTAGTTTTGCATTCACTGCACCATGAAGACATGATGCTCGCGCATTTGCAAACATGCAAGCAGGATATGTGACAAATACATCACTTACCTCCAATAAGTTTAAAAATGCTAAGTTACTATTGGTTTGTAGACTTTATTCTAGTAGTTGGCAACTTATAATTGAGTACTCCTTGGCCAATCAGAATTGTACATGCATGAAGCTTTAAGTCCTCTATAATGTATGCAAGACATTAACATGGGCATGATTTCAACATATTTGAGGTGAAACACTGCTACGGTGAACAACAGCAGCCTGGAGATTTATGAAATATTTAAACTAAGGTTCATAAAATGTGCCTACAAATCTGTCTCCACAAAAGTCACGACTTTCCAACTTTTTTGGATTATCAAGATACACTGCGTACAGAATTTCTGTTTGGTCACCAGGTATTACATATGACACAAACTTTATGATACAAACCTTCCTCATGATATTAAATGAATTAATTACTGATGTACAAGCCATCACATGCGTTTCCTGGCTATGCTCACATGGTAAATTACATTTCATGCAAGCATTGAGGCCTTGAAATAAATTCATGAAGACAGCAACTGTTATGTATGAACTCACAGAAATTTTCATTTAAGTTTTGACAGTTTGAGCATTTCCATTGGTGATTGTGTAAATAGTTTTATGCTGTTAAAGTTTGGACATGTACTCGTCGTTATGGGGGTTCATTCATCCAGTGCTTGACTAACTGGTTCCATTATTGTTTGTGATAATATATTTCAGAGGTAAATAACATACCAGTGCCTTATGTACTTTCACACAAATGAAGGAAACTTGCTTACAAGGGGAAAAAACAAAGTTAACTTCAAAACTGTTTCAGCATGTCACATTTTTGTTTTATTGCCATTTTAAGCAGCATCGCATGATTCAAGTGATGGAAACTTTTTGATACAGCAGTTCCAAGGACTTTCCATTGGGGCCAGGTGTAAATAATAATAAAACTGTTTACCGAAAATGGGTCACTTGGGAGACATTCCCATAAGAATAAGCACAAACTTTACTGTCCCATAAATATTCCCTAATCTGATCTCAACCAAACTTTGTATGTTTTCAATTTAGATCCTAATCCATCATTTCTCAAAATTTGGACCGTAAAATTCGGCCTCCTGGTAGCTGGGGCATTAGGGAGACATTGAAATGAAAAGGTCCTAACAAATACAGATACACGAAAAACATTTACCGCAGGTTTCAAGTGATTAACCAGGAAACAAGAATGTTTTCAAGGCTGCTTTAAGTTCTAAGAGTGATAAATTGCGAATATGAATAGAGAGTTTGTTTCAGAGAAAAGGGCCGGCATGAGTGGAAGAGCAATCTCCCCCATGAGTTGTATATTGGATGACAAGCAGGAAAGCATCAGATGAAATAAGTGCCTTGGTGGATTTTACGGAGATAACAAATCAAAGTTGTATTGAGGAGCAGTACCATTCAAGCAGTGGTAAAGCAGCAGTAACGCCACTTCCCCGTCCCCTAGGAGAGGACCAGCTACGGCGACTTCCACTACTGGTGGTGTGTCCTCTGCGCTTCCCAGGATCAGCGGAAGAAGACACACATCCAGTGCGAAACGTGCCACCAACCCCTCTGCATCGCCCCTGCTTCAAGGAGTACCATACGGTCCACTGATTGACACTTGAACATTTATTTTCCATTTTCATGGACATTATTTTGTGTTTTTCATGACTTGTTGCCCTATTTTTATCTGGTTTATAAGAATACTTCATTTATTTGTGGTTTTAGGAGTTGTCATAGTTCCGTCCCTTACATGTTATATTTTCATCCCTTGAAAAAGTAACAATATTCCCTGTACTGGTTTTACTAATTGGGTCATATTTTCAACCCTTGAAAAAATGACAAAAAAAGACAAAGTTTCTGAGAAGTACTGCTTTGAGGATGTTATAGTCTCATCCCTTGAAAAAGTAGCAAAATTCCTTTTACCAGTGTTAGGAGCTTGGTCACAGTCAGGAAATGTGTTACAGTGAAGTTCTTGCCTTTTTATGAGTTTTGCCTTTTATTTGATAGCAAAGAGTGGAAATTTATTTTATTAGTTTTATGAGTTGAACTATTTCAATGTGAAATGAAAAGAAAACACAAGAAGAGAAATGACAAGAAGAAAAAGAAGTTTTCTGCAAACATTTGTATGTGTATATTTCTTTGTGTACTTGTTTTATTGGTTTCTAAGGTTTTACTTGAAATTTTTGGGGCATTAAAGTTTTGGGGTGGGAAATATCCATTTTAAACTCCGAATAGGGGGGGGGGATTGGGCAAGTTGAGAGATATATGAGGGTGGTTTGGGGGAAATATAAATTTTTATATATGAGAAAATACATGCCCCAAAACATCCTATAGTTTCAAAAAAAGAAGAAAAAAAAGCAAAGGTTGGATGCAAAAGCGCCGCAAAAAAGCACACTTTTAGACCCCAAGTTTCATAGCATGGCTCATTTGTCCATCATGGCCTGCACGCATTTAACTGTTTACATTGCCCTGTGCATGTTGGCACAGCTTTCCATGCACTCACAGCATATTTCACATTGGAGTCTTGGCCGTCAATCCCTCTGCATAGCAACATCGCAGCACAGCAATGCGCTGGGCCAATGCCTGGAACAAAAGAGGGATTATGCAACACTACACAATGGGGGCTCTATACAGAGCGGGTGGCGTGGCTGGAAAACTGAAGGGTCAATGGAAGTTGCTTGTCAGGCTAGACTCGCCACAAGACACTTTATGGGGTTTACGCTTCAGATACAAATTTTTGAAGATTTTTGAAAAATGAAAATATGAAAAAAAAAAACAGCCCGGCAGAGCATGATGGTTAAAAAAAGCACCCGGCAGCAAGTGGTTCATAGGTGTTAACGCCTTTGAAAAAAGTGGCTTGTTCTTGTAACTGTATCCACAACCATGTGCTTTCTACCTTTCAATACTTTTAGCTACTAAATGAATATACATTGAGCATTTCCACTGATGTTTATGTAACAATACTTTGAATGTTCATATTGCTTGTAGTTCTGGAATGCAATATGAACATTCAAAGTATTAAATCTGAGACTATCAAGAGTGACAAATGAATGTCGTTACAATCCCACTTCATCCAAATCCTTTTGTGTCTCCCTGAAAAGGTACGTGTGGAATTTACGCATGTTCCAAAAAACCTGAACCTGACTCCGTAGTTATCGATTTCGTTCTCAGTCAGTGCCTATATGCTTTTAGCATGTGCGTTCCGAAATAGCCAGCGTTGGGTCAGCACCTCCTTGTCGCCTTGGCCTCTTTACTGCTGGAACGTGGCCAAGGCTGACACCGCAGAGGGACCGTGGACCCTGGAGTGTTGTGGCTCCATGTGGAAGCCGAATCTCGGGGATAGACACTGACCTACCTGTCTGAACCGGGCTGTTCTGGCAGGGAGTGTGGAGGTGCTTGGCCCGACGACTGCGCTCTTTTAGCCATGGCACTGACTGGGCGGTGCCTAGTTTTCTTCCTCTGTTGTGTTGGCTCCTTAAGGTAATTATACTCGGCCGAATATAATCTGCCTCTGCCTCTTTGCGTATTAATATGTTTTTGCCGGCTTGCTAATTCTCACTGTAATTAATTGTGCTTGGCTGTGCTAATGTAAATAATTTCCTTTTATGCTTTTGACTGTTCAGATTCACGGTGTTCTTGCATGAGAAGTTTAAGTTGCAGCAAACCACTAGATTTACTTTGTTTTAATTTACTGCTTTGCTGATTTAAGTTTATAATTAAATGTTACTCCAAATTAGTTCCTTTATTGTTCTTTGCTCGTATGTTTTAGTGTCCTGGTTCCCGTCTTTTGATTTTTCTTCTGCCGTGCGTTCTCCGCACGTAATAATGTTTAGGAAAATTGTTTCAGATTTAATGAAAAGAAGTATTGTTTTCCTTCTTAGCATTTCTTTCTTTCTTGTTTACCCTGGGAGAACCTTTCAGGGTAACACTGTTTTTTTTCAAAGGTGCCCAGCTCAAACATTCCATACAATGAATTAAAAGGCAGCACAAGTCATTTTACGATTAGTAAAATAAATAAAATTAGTAAACAAAATAGTAAAACTGGGTTAAATAAAAATAAACACATCAAACATTACATAAGAATTGTAAAATGACAGTAGCAATACCTAAACATATCATAAAATATTAAAACATCAGACTCTTGTACTGGCACTTACAACTGGCTAGAATGGGAGGCAGAGGCTGTTTGAGTGTTACAGGGAGGCGATTAAATGAGATAACACCTGTGAAGAATGATTAATTCTCTTTGGCATCGGTAGAAAAATCTCCTCTGAAGGGGAAAGTAGCATAGTTTGTTGAAAAGGTTGGCAGGTGCTTGTTACGTGTAGGAATTAGAGTGCATTGGTGCACGCAAGAGAAGGAAAGCATATTTAAGGACTGTGTTTAAGGGACGCTGGTCAATCGCGGTCACCACGCTATACCCTTCATTTTTCATGTTCTTCAAACACATATGTTGCGTAACACAGCCTTACCTAATATCTCAACACAAATGGAGCAGAGGGTATTTGATACCCAGAACAGTGACTCTCAGGCCCCTGTATGCCTTGATGTGAACGGTCTTTTTGAAATTTTGGATAGCAAGCTCAAAAAATTCAAGCGGGATTTGACCGAGCAATCTTCACACCAGTTTGCTGCTGCCGTAAAAAGGGCTAGGTTGGCTCCTATCCAATTTAGTAAGAAGGGTTGCAATTAAGGACCAGTATCTCCATAACGAGGACGTCAAGGACAAGCTTGAAGAGGCTGTGTCAAGTCTGGACAATGGAAAAATTGACAAAGCTAAAGATAGCTTGGCAGAAGGTATAGCCCTAATTAACAAGCGTCAAAAAATTGTCAAGATTGCTGATACTCATGGATGGGACACAGTTTAAGCGTATGTCTCTGACAATCTGGCTGGCGATTCTGACGACGACAAGCGTCTATCTAAGGTAGTGCGCCAGGCCGATTACAAGCAACGCGAGAAATTTTGCAACCATCGATGGTGTTCCTACTAGGGTCGATCCAATTTTCGTTCCTCAACCCCCGCAAATTTTACAGCAAGCTCAGTTTCCTACCCCCATGTTGGTGCCATGAGACAGCCGCTTTGTCAAGGAGCAGTTAGAATCAATAGAGCCTAACAGCCGTGCTGGGCCTGTGGACAAGTTGGCCATTTCCAATACCAGTGCTCCTACAGAGCCGGAAACCAACAGACCGGAGGAAAAGTTTGAAAAGCTAAGTATAAATGATTACTGTTGCCTTGATGTCCCACAAAGGAATTTTGAATTTGTTTCATACGCAGAGAGTGCTCGAGTGGTAGGCTGATTGCGTCGTTCTAGGCAGTATTGGTTTGACACACACCCCCATCGTTTGTTAACCACTACCTGCCGGGCGACTGGTTTTGGGTACATAGGCTTTATATGCAGAGCCGGGGAGTCCAGAACTGGGACAAAAGAGTTGGGCCTTACAACAAAAGACCGTGCTCAGCACAAAAGACTGAGCTGCTGGGCATTACTGACATTTTTTCGCTCTCAATAGTGGAGATAATCCAGCCTCGTTTTGAAGCAGTATACCACAGTTTGAGGCATATGGAGCGAACGGATTACCACTGGGGACAAAAGCTCTCCACAACCGCAGAGATGAGCCACACAGCACCGCTGCACGATAATCTGGCCCCTATTGAAAAGAGGTCAGCAGTGCCGGTTTTGGGATCAAAAGAATCTTATGTAACACCGCACAATCTGGGCTCTTTTACCAGGGCTGCAGGCCTGGTTGAAATATTCAGGAGTCAATGAATTTTACCTGTCAGCTTTAGAGAAGTGCCCAAAGAGTCCTTCATTTTGGTATAAACGGCCATTAAATGAAATGTTGAATTCTTGAAGAATTTTGAAAATGGAAAATCTTGAAAATGACCCGGCATCTTGTCTTGCTCAAGAAAAATCCACCCGGCAGCAAGTGGTTAAAGGTATTTCGGCTCATGGCTACATAATCCCTTTTAAGATCTTTCCACCACAGGCTCATTTAAATAACAACAGATCAAGTCTGAATCATCCTGAATTTGTGGCCGAAGCAATATCTAAATTATTAGCCACAGGTAGTATAAACGAGCATGTCTCACCTCTGCACGTTGTCAATCCATTGACTGTTGCAGAAGGCAAAAAGCTCAGATTAGTTTTGGATCTGTGGCATATTAACCAATTTACTTTTTTGTGTCCAAAGTCAAATACGAAGGTCTCGATATCTTAGCACAAATGTTTTCCACAGGATTGTATTTGTTCACCTTTGATTTAGAGTCTGGTTACCACCACATTGACATTTTTTAACCTCATCAAAAGTATTTAGGTTTCAGTTGGAAATTCGCTACCAAAGTGCGTTATTTTACATTCACTGTACTCCCCTTCGGTTTGAATGCTGTGAGTCATTGCTTCACAAAAATGTTAAGACCCCTTGTAGCAAGATGGTGACCTATGGGGCATTGTTCAATTTTATACATTGATGATGGCATCTTGGGCTATGCCAACGAGATTTCTGCACTTGCAGCAAGCCGTATTGTTCAGAGGGACCTCGCCTGTGCAGGTCTGAAAGTTAACAAATCAAAAAGCGATTTTGTACCGAAACAGTCGGGTATGAGGCTAGGCATGTTAATTGATACTGTTTCTATGCAGTTTAGCCTGCCTGACAACAAACTGGTTAAGGCGCAGAATGCCATTTCTGCGTGTTTTGCGAATCGTACACAGTATGTTCCAGTGTGACTCATTGCATGCGTTGCTGGTTTCATTATCTCTGCTTCATTAGCTGTAGGTCGATTATCCAGGTTGTTCACCAGGCATTTGTACAAAAACATAGAATCACGTCAATCTTGTTCAAGCCAGGTTTTCTTATCTGCAGGTTCCTTAGCTGAATTAGAATTCTGGCACAGGAATTTCTAGGCTGTAAACGGCCATCGCATCAGGTCGATATCTCTTGCCACTTTGGCTGTATATTCTGATGCAAGTGAAAGAGGATTTGGGGGTTATTATTCTATTCAGCTTAACGATTTAGGCCTCACGTGTTCAGGCCTATGGTCAGAATCAGAGCCCAACGAAAGTTCAAGTCGCGAACTTAGAGCGGTTTTATACCTTTTGCGTTCATTAGGCCCCAAATTGACGGGCAAAAAATTAAAATGGTATACAGATAGCCAAAACACTTGTCGTATATCAGTCGGGAGTACAAAGCCCAATTTGCATGACTTGAGTATCTGATTGTACAATTGTTGTATGACATTTCAGGTATGAAGTGAACCAGAATGGTTAAAATACGACCTGAATAAACGTGCATATGAATTAAGTTGGATTACTGATCCGGACGATTGGTCATTAAACAGGAATGTGTTTTTGATGTTGGATGACCGCTTTGGTCTTCACAAGGTGGATCGATTTGCATCATTTTATAACACCCAGCTACCCTCATTCAATTCCAGGTACTGGAATCCTGGGTGTACAGCTGCTGATTGTTTTTCCCAAGATTGGGTATCAGAAAACAATTGGGCTTGCCTGCCTGTCAGGTTTTGCATACCGTAAAACACATGAAGAAATGCAAAGCTAGTGGTTCTGTGATAGTACCTGAATGGCCATCTGCGGCGTTCTGGCCCATATTGTCACCTACAATGGGTACACAGTGAAAAGGCTCATTGTTCAGTGGCATGCGGCTCTACTCACACTTCCACATTCCCGTTGCCTCTTTTCAAAGTGGGGATTATTGTGAAGCTGGTGATTATGATGCAAATTCGGTCTTTTCATTTCTGGGCTACACATGAAGGCCAATCACCATATATACAAGAGCCAGGATCTGCCTTCTTTCACCGTGTTCGCTCGAGCATGGGCCAAGAATAATAGCTGAAAAGCGGGCTGAGGATCTCAATTTTTGCAGCGGCTCTATCCGCGTCCCGGCGCGAAGGGATTAAACAGGTTGTTAAGACGATATTTGCAAAGAAGATGCTTATATTGCTTTATGTTACTGAACTTGATATCGTATCGTATTCTCAGGCATCTTCTATTTAATATTTCAGAAGTCTTTGACTATCAGATTTGGAGCGAGTTTGCATCTGATATCAACATTTGTAGCAACGAATATCTGTCTGGGTTGGTCACATCGCTACAGGGTACCGTTTTGGCTTCAAAAGCTAGCTCCACTACAAGCAAATACCTTGGAGGATGGAAGCGCTGGAAAACTTTTGCCTGTCAGCATAAATTTCAGATTTTTCCGTCAAGCATACAGAGCTGGTGTTATACATTGAGCTTTTATTAGGATCAGCCCGTTCCATTTCTCCAGTCGATGAAGCGATTTATAGTATCCGATGGGCACACGATCTGGCAGCTATTTCTTCCACTACTGGGGACAGTTTCGTGAAAGCAGTAGTGGAGGGTTGTCGTCCAAAGTTAACCAGGCCGAAATCCCCCAAAGAGCCGATTTCACCTGAAGTTCTGGCAAAATTGGTTGCAGACAAGGGAGCCCAGGACACTTCTCTCTGTGACACACGTTTGATTTTGTGCGCCTAGTATCCTTTTCCGGAATGCTGAGGTACAAGGAAGTGATTTCCTTGCGTGTCCAGGACATTGTGTTTTTGATGACCTTATGACTGTTCAGGTGCCTAAGGCGGCTTTGCAAAAAGGTTGAACCATGGTTAGACTGAGGTCACCGCGGTTTGTCCAATCCCTAGTTACAAGTCGACGACCGCGGTGTCCCGCTCACTTTACATATCAGTGCAACTGACTAACAAATCCCCTATTGTTATTGAAATACGTGCGGACAGCGGTGATCGCGGTCGGCTCCACAGAGGAATTAGCGACTGACTGCGGCCACTGCGTTGACATTCCAAAGCTGTCTAGGTATTTTTCAGGAAGCCGCCGTACCGACTCCAATATTTCTCGGGCATTTTTAAGGTAGAAAAAACGTGCACATTGCATGTCACTCTTTTGCTCCCAAGAACATACTTTTACTCTGGCCGTGTTGTTTGTGTTTTGTGATGTTGGTTTGTAGTTCTGGGAAATGATTCCTGTAATGTACATGTATACGTAAAGTAGTATTTTTGGTTGAGACCTGTGAGTGATCAAAAAATACAAAATGCCAACAAAATTTTGATAACATTAACAATCTCATGTTGTGAATAAACTGAAGCTTTAAATTTCAAGTTTCCTGCAGAAAAAAAAAATGCATTTGATAATTTGTGATTAGGGTAAATACCTGAATGTGCCATGTTGATGACTCGACTTGCATTTTTTAGTTATTCTTTTTTGGGGGGGCAATATGAGACACGACTTGGCTTGAAAAATTACTTGCGACGAAAAAGAAATTGACTCGCGACTCGACTTGAATTTGACATGTATGATGTTGACTTCAACACTTTTATAGTGAACACAACCTTATTGTACATGTACGTTCAACTAAAAGTAAAGGGCTGGATTATCAGCATGCACATGTACGTATCGAGCCAGACGTCCTGCTAGAATTACACGATGCAGAAAGTATTCACGCTCTAAATCTGCAAAGAAATTGAACACATTGCAACCCTGGTGAATTTCGTTGTGAGTTTTTAATGATGTCAACTTTATTTAGAATTTGCATTTTTGTGAAGTGAAAACGGGCATCAACGTTAGCATGTTGCCAAACGTTTTTATCCCTACTAAAATCATCATTCAAAATAAAGTCGCGTTCACATAATTTCATCAGAGATTTATGAAAGGGAGTAGATCTGCGAGCGTTGTAGTCTGTACTACTGGCCAAGGGTAGTTAAGAAGCTTTTTTTTTTCCGGTGCCATGATTACATACACATTTCAAATGCTAAGGTTCCTCCCATTTTCCCCTAAATCCAATTGTTGTCCGTATAAAATATATTTATTTTTTTCCAACAGCGGATCCATAGTCCAACTTAAAAAAAGGGGGAAAAAAAATGGCTTTCGGCGTTCTGTGGAAGCAGCTTGACTAAGAAATTTTTAAGGAATATTTCAGGTATGTTGAACCGAAATCGGAAAGGGAGGCAACGGCCCATTCATGCAGTAGCCGTGTATACATTCAATAGTACTCGATCACCTTCAGGGGGTTAGACAGGTTTTTTAGAGTCTCAGAGGTTTTTGACCTCTGTTTTTCAAGGTCGACAAACAAAATGCTTTTTCATATTAATTGTCAATTTTTCAAAGGTGATTGCACGGATTAACATATTTTAGGCTTTAAGTAACCTATACGAAGAGTGCATGTATTGTGGAAACCAATTATTAGCGTGATGAAAAGGCATATCTAATGTTCAATTTGTAATATAGTCTGAATGGGATCGAAAATGAAACTTTTAATATGGAAGTTTACCTCCTCACGTTTGGCGGATGGTAACAAATACAAGAATCATTACAGATTTTGTTAGTTTGAAAGATGAATTGAATGAATGTCTTATAACCGTATATTCACACAGCCAGGTGCACATTATGGTCAAGCCGGAAGAGCAGGATTGTATTTTGAAGCTATGAGTTCGGACGTGTGTCAGTAAACAAGCAAGAATAAAACATGGAAAATAGAATACGCACTTGTATTTTTATTCTGCAAGCCTCTTGCAGGAACGGCTATGGTTTGTTACCGGGCCTGAGATGAGATGGTGTTAACCTAGCATAAGCTGCTTCTGTCAGAGCAACAGTCAGATGACATACAATGTCTGGGCATTTTTCAGGATTTTTGCAGGTAGGGTTGAGATACACATACATACCTGCTGTGCCTTGGTGCCATCATTTAGAAGTGCAGCTGCCTCTTTGGCTTGCTGCTCCACCTGTGCCAATAAGTCCTGGTTAGTAGCCTTCACTTCATCTGCTTTGTCTTTGATCATTTGGGCCTGGAAAGCAAATATTTGTAATATTTTCAGTCTAGTCAGAAGCAATTCCCATGAAATTTGTGATTGGCTCTTAAAAAAATGGAAAATAAGTTGCCAGATTCAGGTTATGATTTTTGATATGGCAGGATTCTGCACATCAAAAGCAACAATTTGATATATGAATGACCTGTGTAGTGTGCTACATTCCAGAGATATATAAACATTTGTATATCCACATTTTCCGATTAAATAAAAGCACTTTTTGAGAAAAAGCTCTTGAATTGTCACGCTTGGAAATACAATGCTATGTAGGGTTTTCTACTGAATGATCAATTTTTCATCTTTATTTATCAGTACCCATTTGTAGTCACAAATTCTAAAAGTATAGAAAGTATAAAAGGAAAAAAACATTTTTGAAGAAACTTTGCCTTCAAATAGAACAGGCCATTACGTGTTTTGGCACTGAGTGATTTATTACCCTTTTTTGCAGAGTGGGTCACTCTGCTGGATTA
>NW_019091543.1:395787-455513 GCF_001949145.1 Acanthaster planci | reverse complement strand
TTCCTTTGTCCGAGTTCGGAGACCCCGGCCAAGCATATAAACCATACGGCTCCGGAGTTTCGGAGTCCCCAGCAGGTAGTGGTTAACATCAGCACTCATATTGGCTAGAGAGGTCAACCTTTCCCTATCTGATGTTTTGCAAATGTTGCTGAACATCAGTCTGATCCAATGTCCAATCCAATTATCGGTTGATCCCTAGTCAGATTTATCCTAAGATATTACAGATCTTACGCAAGAAGATAAATTACTATGGTGATGTTCTTCTTTAAGTTACTATACTTTTAGTACTTCAACAACCTCAACAGTAATGAAGAATATTCCAAATCAAAGGTGATTTGGGAGTCCACGAGGGCATAATACCTACCTGTTGAACCTTACCTTTGCATATTTCTCTCGCCTAAGCTCCCAACCGCTAGTTTTTTATAGCACACTCAATGCTGTCCTCAACACCCAAGCACTTAGCACTTGCATTAGTCTGATACCTTACCTTCTTTTTCTCTACCACGAGCACTTCTGTAACTCCTGTCAGCTGAGCCCAATGTTGGGAAGGAGGGTGAAAGGTTTAAATGGTAAGTATCATCCCCTTGTGGACTCCCAAATCACCTTTGATTAGGGGAAGTCCACTTCTGGGACTCCCGTACCTGTTAAACCTTACATTTGCATAGATTAGCACTGTCGGCAAAGGAGGGTTTGTGTTTGGCAGCCATAATTAAAGTATCTTTAGCAAGTATTATCATGTCCCCTTGTGTCCTCGTCACTTTGAGGGTAGGCAAATATTGTATCATGTGAATAAGAGTTTATCATTACTTGTTTCCAGATGGCTGGGTGTTAGGAACACCTATCAAAAATGCCCATGAAATTGTCACTGCTTTAGTGTCATGAGCATGGGCCATGTTTCCGGGCCGTGTAGGCCAAGCTGGTAAGAAAGAATTTATTGTCCTTACTATCCATCGGGAGATTGTGTCCCTTGATGTACCAGAGTGAGGCTGGGTTGTTTTAATGAACAGTTGGGTAGTCTCACCCCTTTAGGGACTTAGTTCAGGCTATGCACAACTTGAGGGCCCAGACCAGGCACCAGAGCTGGTCATCGTTAATAGGACAAACAGTATTTCTCTCTGGGATAACGATGCCCGATGGTTGGAAAGAAATCAACTGATTTTTTGCCAGGAACATTTTACAAAAGGGTAACCATACTCACTATACAGTTGTATGTATGCATGTGGTTCCCATCGAATATGACCCTGTCCTGAAGAAAGGGCATGAAACTCACTTTGTGTCCTGGCAGTAACTGCTGCTCCAGGAAAAACTTTAAGGTCAAGTGTAGCAAAGAAGCATTAACAAGGGGCTCAAATAGAGATTCTGTCAAAGTTAAGAGGACTGAGCCAAAGTTCCAAGAAGGGACTAAGCATTGGGATGGTGGGTGACTTATGAATATGCCTCGGTGGACATGTTTCAGAAGATTGTTACTCAAAACCCTAGACCCGTCAGAAAATCATTACTATGGAAACCGATAGGCCTTGAGTGAACCTTTCCATGAGGAAATCATGTATCTGCCCTACAGTTACTGTGGGTGGATCAATAGGCTTGTTCCTGCACCGTTTATTAACAATGTCGTAGTCGGCTATCATATGACCCGTGTTGAGGCTCTATGACTTTGGGCAGCAACGGACACAGTGTTTGCCAAAAGATATGCTACTTGGAGGGATTGCTCAACAATAACCAGCACGTCAGGTGGAGTGCTCTGGCGGTAGGGTTTTGGAGCAAGGTTGAGCCAGAGGATCTTTTCTCTGTGGCAGTAGTATTGACGGTTGAATCAACAGATTGATTGACCACTGAAACCAACGTTGACGTGGCCAGAATGGGGCAGTGAGGATGATGTTGCAATGTTGTCAACTCTATCTTTCTCAAGACCTTCGGAAGGAAAGAGATTGGTGGGAACGCAATCCGAACATGTTTGTCCAGCTTACTGAACGTGCATCTGTTGCCCAAGCATTGGGATCGGGACTCCGTGCGCAGTATACCGGTGAGTGGTTGTTGAAGGCTGAAGCAAACACGTTTATGCATGGGTGATCGAGCCTTCGGAAGATGTTCTGTACACCAATAGGGTGTAGAGTCCATTCTGATGAATGATCTTTCCTCTGGAGAGAGTATCTGCCATGAAGTTCAGTTTGCTGGCAATGTGAAGTGTTATCAATGTTGCATTGTTCATGATGCACCTATGCTGAGGTTGACTGGGTTCAACCACCATCGTAGGTGTGTTTGAATATGTTGGCCCACTGGTACAAAATGATTTAAGCTATGCAATTTCGGTCAATAGAGAGACAGAAGATGGAGTTAGATAACTCACATCCTTAATCTGCAACAAGGTACTCTGTCGACCAAACTGGCCATGAGCCCCATAAGAAGCAAACCATGGTACAACTAGAACGATTTCAGTGGAAAGGAAAATTTGGTAGAGTGCTACACACTCTATCAAATTGTTCATTCTTTGCTGTGTAGGTTTGGCTACCCCTTGTACAGGATCTAACTCTATCCCTATGTGGAATGGACGTGTGAATGTTCCAGCTGGGATTTTTCCTTAATATTTAAAGTGCTAACTCTCATGTTGAACTGGCTGCCTTTAGAGCCTTGTTCCAGGAGGAGTCTACAACGAGCAAATCATCGAGAACATTCCTTTTCGCCTGAATTGATGCAACTGTTTTTGCTACCTGGAATACCCTTGGGGCTGTTGAGAGGCCAAATGGAAGGCAACTGAAGTCTTAAGTTCTTCCGTTGAAAAAAAAAACACTTAAAGGTAGGTGTCCTGCAGGTCTACTGAGGCTTCCCACGCAGGTGCCGGTAAAGTATTGAGAACCGTATGCAGTGTTTCCATCCTGAATCTTTTTGGGCGGACAAATGTGTTTAAGGGATTTAAATTTAGAATGGAGCGCCATTGGTGTGAAGAAGAAAGATCAGTGGAATCCATGTCCGGTATCCCCAGGCTGGACACTGTAAAATGCTTGCTTCTGGAGTAGAGCTTGAATTTTGTTTTCCAGAGTGAGACGCTTCTAATTGGCCACTGGAATTTGAGTTGGGTGTGGAGCAAGTTCCAATGGTGGAGTATTTGTGAACTCCAGGGCATATCACTGCCCGATGGTGTCGAGTACCCACTAGTTCAAGTCTTTGCGAAATGCTTGAGATGGCCTCCTATTGGCCCTGGATATCAGGCAATAGTAATTGAACACTCATTTGTGCCAAGACCCTTATCTTGGGGCGAGGAGTGTACAAGGGTCAAAAGGTGCGCCTTTGAAAACCTGAGGTTGGCTCACTGGAGGGAGTGGGTTTGTCTTGAGCCTGTCTGCTAGGACTTTTGTTGAATGTTGAAGCCCAGCTACGCCCACCAAAGGGCTTACGGGGAAAATGCTTGTTATTGGTACCGGTAGGCTGTCGTTTCCTTTAATGGAAACAGGTTTCTGAAAATTTATTCCGTCAGTAGCTTCCAAGCATTTGGCCTCTGCTTCCATTGCTCTTGAAATTTGCCAACAAATAAA
Source organism: Acanthaster planci (assembly GCF_001949145.1). The sequence continues at coordinate 451,983 of NW_019091543.1, read as the reverse complement.
TCTGTTCCCAAGAAGGGAAGAGACTCAAGTCATGTCCTTGTCCCCTCAGATGAAAGGAAAACGGCTAGTTCTGTTGTCTTGGGGAATACTGCAGAATCTGTTTCACATGAACAGACTAAAAATTTGGACAACAGCTGTAGAAAACAGGACACCCATAGCCCTGCAGGGGCTGCTGTGTCCACTTTCCTAAGAGTATCTTCTATTTTATTTCTTTCACAGGCCGAGAAAAGGGAACTTATTTGAAGTCGGCAGAATCAGCCGTGATTTTGTCTTTGACAGTATCTGACATCGTCGGGAATGCAAGATATCATCAAAGTCAGACTGAGGCAATGAATGGTGGCACTTTTTCATGACAGCCAAAGTTTGCATCTTGTTGACACAACGTCAATCAATAGGGAACGTCAGAAAATCTTCGTCCTGGGAGCCAGCTGGGGTCATACGTTTTTGAAAGATCAGCAGTGCTTTGGTCTGCAGCTGGTTTATCCGCTGATGGTATGTTAAGTAACCTGACCACTACCTTCATTAAAAGGTGTAACCTATGTTCACAGGTGGAAAGGGTTTGAAATGTGGATGACTCATCCTCAAAGGAAACAACAGTTGGGAGTTGGGGTACCACACCTCCTCCACAGTGTTCACATTGAGCGACCTGACCTCCATGACCCTATGGTGAAGCCACGCGATGGTCCACAGTGGATTGTCAGCATTTGATGACAACTTGTCTGAAGCGTAAACTGATACATCTGTGTCACAAGAATCGCCCGGGTTTACTTTCTGGCCCTGGTGAGTGCCGCATGACCCGGTTTCCCACTGGGTGGAGCCATCACAATGGGAATTATTCAGGTTTTCTTGGTCAGGACCGGAATCCCGAACACAAGAGTCTGGGGGGCCAGAGGGTGTCTTGTCATCCCCAGAATGGCCCTTTCTTACCAAGTATTTCTAGAAAATCGGAGGCTGGAGGCCAGGAAGGTGCAGTTCCAGACCCAGCACGGCCTGAACTCTTACTTCTCGGTTTACCAGGAGTAGAGGCCGCAGGCCTGGGAGGCGCGACCCTATTCCCTGTGCCCAGTGTGCCTTAGGCCAGAGGCCCAGAAAGCGAACTACACAAGGGAACTAAAGGCCCAGAAAGCACAATCCTGGCATGTCAGTTATTCTTACTGGAGGCCGGAGGCTTGTAAAGCACGACCCCAGCAAGTGACTTAGATGTACTCAATTTTTTCTTTGACGATCATGCAAGGAACCTAGTGAATTACTGACACCTGAATCCATAGTTGGTGACCAGGAATTAAGCCAAGTCAACACCCTGTCCCATTCATTATCTCCCCAAGTGTGACAGATTGTACAGGTATATTCAGGCATATAAGGGCGGCAATGGGGGGGCACATCATGCAGGTCTTGGCAAGCTGTAGATTTAATATGGTGACACGCACTGCACGTAATAAATTTGGGAGGAGTAACACTGTGCTTACTCTTGCGTGACTCTGCCATGTTAAACCTACAAAGAAACAACTGGTGATTTTCACATAAAGAAAAATGGCAAGATATGTCCAGAGGAATCGCATTTATTTCAACAAGTGAATGGTGAGACCACACACGCTTTGTGTGAATCAAATTATAATGGTAATATACACAATAACTAGTGATAAATTTGCAAGCCTTTGGGAGCATAAAAATGATACGTCTCACCCACAAGAGCGCTAGAGAAAAGAGGGTGAAGGTATTAGACTAATGAAAGTGCTAGGGGATAGGGCGTCGTGGGCAGCATTGACTGTGCTATAAAAACTAGCGGTTGGAGTCTTAGACGAGAGAAATAAATGTATGCAAATGTAAGGTTTTACAGGTAAGAAGTCCCAGAAGTAGACCTCCTTTTAAGTTGCTCTTGATCTTGTCACACTGCATTAAAGAATATATATGAGAGTTACTGGCCGTACTTTTTCCTTGACATCACCAGCACTTTCATGCAATGTTTCCCCTTCATATGTTGGTAGTGGCTGCTTAGCTTTAGCTAGTAGTGTAGTGGATTCCATGTGGACTGCATCTGCCTTGGTCTTGGAATCCTCAGCCAGTTGGCTAGCCTCTGCAAAAATATCTTCGGCATCACTGTAGCTGATAATTGAACAAATCAAAGGGAACTATTGTTATGTCAGTGCAAAATCGTCGTATCTCAGTTTCAAGTTGTTTTTAGAAAAAAGCATAAGTAGGTTTGCAGCCTTTAAGTACTTTTTTTCTGAATTAAATCAAAGGAAAATGGAACTTAGGTAGATAATGAATTTACAGAAACAATTATTTGACTGATCAAGCCTGTTCCATTCGGATATTTCTGAGACAAACGAGCTGTTCCTCAAACAATCATTTTACTTCTTGGTACAATAAGTGAATTCATGACATATCTTGTGTTATAGTTGTGAGGTGTTGGACAAATCCCCACCTGTCCAACTTATTAAGGTATAGGCTTATATTAGTTATTAATATGAAATTTACTGATTCCAGGCCTCCTTCACACTTTCATCAGATCCTGATAAGTCCTCTTCTAAACCTTAAGCTAGTTTTGTGCATTGTCAGTTGGATCTTTCCTCACTTGTCATGCCTGACTATATCAGTACATGCCTGTCCACGTTAAACCAGTCCACTGGCATGTTGTTAATGTGTAAATTGCTAATGTCTCTGTTTAAATGTCAGATTCATGTTGTGAAATATTTCTGCCACTACCTTTTGTACATGTTGCACCTGTTGAGTCTTTGTAAACTGGGAACATAAAACAGAGATTCGGGATGTAACTTATATCCCTGCAAATCTGACAGTCATGACAGTGATACAACCTGACAACATGTAAAAAATAAAATTCTTATAGATAAGAAAATACTTTTGAAAAGTCAGAGAATCCATCAGTGAACCTGATGTGGCAAAAACAATTGAAGAGACTTTGAGTGAAGAAAATTCTAAACTTAAACAGGAACTTCACAGGTCGTCTGAGGCTTTGCAAGAAGTTGAGCAGAAACTTGACATATTGAAAGAAGTTCTAAAGGAGCTTGAGGAGGCAAAAAAAAGCAGAAAGAAGCCTTAATTCCAGACTGGAGACATTCAAAGATAACGATGACTCAATGAAATTCTACACAGGTTTTACATATTCAATCTTCTGTGTGATTTACAACTTGTGCGACCCTGGGCCTAATGGTGAGAATATTGATCTGTACACAAGAAGCAAATGTACAATGAGTAGTGCACCCATACAAGATCTCAAAGACCATTGCTATTGTGATCCACCAGTTGCTCATCAGAAGGGTCCATCTCCAGTACTGTCTTTCATGGATCAATTCTTTTTGACATTGGTACAGTTGGGGGCAGGTTTTTCTGATTTCTTTCTGGCTCATTTGTTCATACTTTCAATTAGTACCATTTCATCCTATGTTACTACACGGGTCAACTTCATGTTTCTTAAACTTGGGAGTTCAAATATATGGCTTGACCGCGAAGTAGTAGCTAAGACAATGCCAAAAACTTTTCAAAAAATGTTCCCATCCATACGAGTCATCACTGACTGTACAGCCATAAAAACAGAGACACCTTGAACTCTTGTACGGAATAATGAAATGTTTTCCTATTACAAGAATACTTGCATTGTGAAAGGACTTACTGGAATAGCACCATGTGGTGCTGTGACTTTGTGAGCAAACTGTATACAGGCAGCATTTCAGACAGGAAAATCACAGAGGAAAGTGGCCTCCTGAGTATGAACTTTTCAGATGACGATAAAATTACGGCTGATAAAGGGTTTGTGATTGATGATCTGTTGTTGGAAAAAATTGATGCAAAAAATGGAAGGCTCAATACTCCTCCATTTTGGAAAACAAGGGGAAGTTATCTGAAGAAGTTTTAGCGACTCAGGAGATTGCTACCAAAAGAATTCATGTTGAGCGTGCCATAAATAGGATCAAAAACTTTCATGTATTTGATGATCTGATACCTCTGAGCATGACCAGATCAATCAACCAAATTTGAGCTACTTGTGCTATGGTGACAAATTTTCAAAACCCACTTTTCTCTGATCATCCCATTTGTGTAACTGATACTGTTGTCCAAGATATTTTGTGGACTTTTTATAGAAACTTTCCATTTAGCTTACTGGAGCATATCTGGCAGAATTGGAGGTTACCGCTGAAAGTATGTATCCACCAGAAGTGTTCAGGGTTTTTTAATTAAATTCCATTTTGGGAATTAGCCTCCCCATTGTGTCTACCACATCGCAAGGCTGTTAATGGGTCATCTGTCCCAAATTTGACTATCATTTTCTTCACAGTGAAAATTTCACAAAGATATATAAAAGTGACACCAAGGCAACATTTACTGGTGACCATTTATTTTATTCTTGCATGTCCTTGACAGTTATGGCCACATTAAGATGCATGCAGATTTGCATTGCTTTGACAATAATTTAGTTACGCTTCCATTTGAAATATCAAGCTTGTAATAATTTCAATATAATATACTTTATGTTTTAGCTAGCATACAAAAATGTGTATAATTTTCTCACTTTGGGTAATAAGAGGTGAAGGCCATCTCTAACATCTTACGGAATATCAAGTGATGCATTTTTGGCATTGACAATGGCTGAAATAAAGTAATCACCAACCGTGGTTCTTTTGCTCCAGTACAACGCATAATTGCACAGCCTGCACTGCACTAACTTTTGCTCAGTCCAGGCCCAGTGCAAATACATACTGCGAAAACCCCACACATGCACAGACAGTTTTGACTGTCCAGCTCTTTTTGTTTTGCCCAGACATGTCCTACCTCACCAGTACTACCTACCTATGTGAGTCTAACATTTGGCTTAACCCTGCATTGGCCTGGCCTAGGCCTAGTGCCATTCAACAGTTTCTGACTGTCAAGCTAACCACAGCTGTTTCGCTAGGGTAGGCAAAGGTAATAAGATAAACCAAACACAAAAGTTACCTAAATAACATTACTTCTGAGACAAATCTTCAAGTTCAATTGAGATACATTTATTTAATGAGCTTAGTAACAGTACACTCACCCCAAAGATTTCAGCTGCCTCCAACATTTTCCGATTCTGCATTATGCGCCTGTGCATTTACCCAAACCAAAGTGCACCCTCTATCAAACCGCCATACTTTGAAAAGGCTTATTGAAACAGGGCTAATTGAAACACAAAGGTGGAATTTCTTGGACTGTAGCGAAATAATTGCATCAGATGGTCCCTCTAAAATCTCACTGAATCAATCACCGACATATGGCCAGGAAAAAAGAACATAAACACAAACTTAATCTGGTTTTGCAATCCAAGCACAATGTACGTACACTGGTACTTATGCATGATTTTACACGTACATCGCTACAGGCACTGTATGTTGTGAGTGTGCAGATACGGTACAGGTCAGAATTTCAGCCGACACGCAACATGCTTAGCGTGTTAGCATGTATCGAGTCAAACAGACATGAAAGGAGTTAACTGCAAACACGAAACACGCTGACCCCTGCATAACAGAGAACACCGACACTGCAATCCGATCTTCCGAGTATAAACATGCACATGCTACATGCAAGCCCCAGAACAGCCAGGTTTTTGTTGACCGGAGCAGTCATTTTCCTAGTTTCCCACAACGAAAAGTATTCAGTTTGACTGCAGCTCAAGTTATCTTCAAATTCCACGGAAATGATGTCAGTAGTTTACCTTGTATGTAGCAGGCATCACAAAATCATTTTTGAAGATAAAGTGTTTTGTCTGTCCTACAGGATCAATGAAAGTGCCATGCAGGCAACACTTTATGTCTGAATTGCTCCCAAAATGTCTGAATTAGGCACAGAAAATATTCGAGCGTGAAATCAATTTTTCAACAGAGATAATTATAACGAGCAGTTTTTATGACAAAACATTTCCTAAATGAGAGAAAACTAGTTTGTAAGAAATCCACAGAGTATAAACAGGGTTTGACCTCGCTGGTCCACCAGCCAAATTTTAGTCAACACGGCCCCCACGGCGGTGATCCTAGCATACACACTCGAGCTCAGTGTGTTCAAAATTGCGTGGATATAAATTTGATGTAAGGTGGGGATTTTTCCCTTCAGTTTTCATCCTTTCGTTTGTGCATTCAACTGATTTGCCATAGAGCGAAACCATACTTACAAGAAATAAGATTACAAAATCCCAACTAGCAATTCCTTTCATTCGAAACAATTGGAAAAAACATGGCCCAAGGTTAGACCTACAGTATACATGCTATGGACCTTTTGTATGTGACTGGTTGATGTCGGGACACATTCCACAATTTTTATCGGGCCTTGGTGCCTGTCATATTGGCCCTCTAAAGTTTTGCATCACCAAAGGCCAAAGCGGCTTTGCACTAAAAGTAAAGAAATTCAAGGCCTTTGCTCACAGTACCCACAAAGAGCCTATACTTACTCTGCTTCAACTTTTCCGATCTCATCTTCAATGCTAGAGTCTACTCCTGTGCCTTGGACCAGCCTTAGGGCTTCTTCAGATGTTGCCTTAGCTTCCCTGGCAGTGCCATCTATTTCCCCTCCAAGCTGTACCTGACTGCAGTAGTATGAGAAATAATCAGTGTCATCAAAAGGGTCAACATTATTATTATTTAATTCTGATAATGACACTAAGGATTTCTCAAAAAGTGCCCTAGGCATTTCAGCTCGCAAGCCTGAAGAATCACATGATTATAAGGACCATCGCAAGACCGACAAATGAGAAAAAAGTCCATTTTCAAGATTTCTAAGTCACCTACACACACAGCTTTGTTCATACACAAAAGCACACAGTTTGGCAACTTTAGTTTTTAGTTTTCTTTTCTTTTTTTTTTTTAAAGAAAAGATTTAAGGCCAGCATGGTAGGATTGAGTGGATAACACAGAGGTATATCTGCAAGGTTTGAACCCATCGGAGATGCGCTTCACGAGACATAGTGCTTTGTAGAAAGCATCTTTAATGTCACGTAACATGATCATCTGATGATGTCATCTTCACATGACGTCAATTTTCATCTATAACACTTCCCTTTCTAAACACATGCCAAGTTTCAACCCAGTCGGACATGCACTTCAGGAGATATAGTACTTTAAAGGGTGAACCTTGAATGTAACATGACTCATCTGCTGATGACATTGTCATCACATCAGGTCAATCTCCATTTGTAAACCTTCCCTTCCTCGAGCGTGAGGGTGCAAGAGGCCATCAGTTTAAAATCGGATTGCTCCAAGGTTGCACATGTTTTGTGTTCACTCCGGTTGTGCTCACACTGTTTCCATGATCCTGCTAAAGTGGTTGGCTTGTCGCGACTTTTAAATGGAAACACTCAGGAAAGGCTTCGAGGATGAGGTCAATGGTTCATTTTCCGACGGTGGAGGTAGAGTTGGTGCAAGAGGGAAGCTTTATTTAAATCCAGAGACAGCAGGTAGGTGATATCCAAACCTTATTTTGGTCTTTGAATTCAAACGCCCAGGGAGCAAGGCATTTAGACCATGGTTAGATCTCCTTCCATTTCCTTGGGCGTTTCAGTTTTTAAAAGAGACTATTCTTCAGGTTTCATTCATTTGTTTCACAATTTGCCGTTTGCGAGGGGAACGGCTGCCAAGATTGGTGGGCGTGGCGATGTCAGCGGCCCAACAAATAAAACTTTATATTTCGGTGAATAGCGACTGTGTCTGTCCATGTGCATGTACAGTGGAACACCGCTATACAGAACATTCGGCTATACTGAACATCGTCCTTGGCTCCCAATATTTTGTGCACAAAACCTACCAAACACTATGTAGTTGCAAATCAACCGAGATTCGCCGCAGCATGCATCAGAGATCAATCCTGAGCAGTTGCTTCACGACTGTTAGGATAAACTAACTATCAATTTTGTAACTCAAAATTTAATAAAAAACAAAAATAATTAACAAATACATTTCTAGAAACATCAATGAACCTCTAGAAACGTGAATGCAACAGCAAAACATGAAAACAGTGAATCATAGTATCACAAGAGGGTGCACTTCAGTTAGACAAAAGAGGGTGCTATTCAACATGGCAATGAAATATTCGGCAGTCAATTTCGCAAAACCGAACGCACGCTGTGCCGAATATTTAGTGTGGACCTTGTCGTGTTCATCATAGCGGCGTTCAACTGGGTAGTTGAGCGGAGGACCATCAGGTTGGAGCGGACTCGGACGCGTGCTGAGTTCTGGCTAGAGACTAATTAGAAGCTAGAGATCCAATTAGAAAATTGGTCCGGAAGATTCCAGTTATGCTTAGTCAAACAAGTCATGGCTGATGTCTTCCTCCAGCGAAGTGGCCAACAGCAGGCCGAGCAGTTGAATCATGTCTCGCTGAAGAAGACAGAAGTGGCAATCGGACAGAGTGAGGGTGCTGATGGAATCAACTTCATCCTTTTTGGAAGACAATGCTAGTTGCCCAGTCGGGGGCAGGGCAGTGCCTCGTTCCGAGCCATGCGCAGCATCGTGGGGAGCGGCCTGCTCCCGAGGGAGTACACCCGGCTGGTGCAATTCTGGTGTGGAACCCTGCCCGATGTAACCATGGCTCGCAGCCAGAGAGGGCGAAAGGGCCTGGTCCACCAGAAACGAGTCCGGGGCGGTGGAGACTGATGGCGGTCTAACACCAAGGCAGTGAGCGATTGAGGTTGGAACTTCATTGATGGACTGGAAAGCAAACATTCAAGCCGAAGAGGTGTGTTCGTGGTGGTCGAGGAATTTGATGAAGATGAGAAGCGCTTGCCTTTTCCGGTGAAACTCCTAGGGTGCATTCCCAGTCGAGGTCAACGGGAACTGCAGAATTCCGGGCAGAAGGACCAGGAGAAATGAGGTCCAATGACCCGGTGATGCCAATTAAAAGCCCGAGCCGCGGTGTGCTTAAAGCACCCAGTGGTGGGCAGCCCGGCAGCGGAGGTGGCAGCCAGGGCCGCGGAATGCCCGAGGTCAACGGGGGCTGCAGAATTCCAGGCAGAGGGACCAGGATAAATGAGGTCCGATGACCCGGTGATATCCAGTTGAAAGCCGGAGTGGCAGATGGGCTAAGGTGGCTTGAAGACCTGGAGGTGTAAAAACCCCATTAAGCTAAGCAGGATCCAAAAGGGGGTTAGCGGGAGTCGGGTGTCATGGCTCAACGGCGCACCAGGTGGGGTGGGCCATGGCACTTGCGGGGAGCCTGGCCCGGTGACTTTGGTATATGGGCGAGTGGGAGTGTGCCTGGGGGGCTAACAGAGAAGTAGTGTTCTAGGCTGATGTAGGCCGACGTCGAACGGTGGGTGGTACTCTTTGGTGTCACTGGTAAGGTAGACACAGCGTAGCTGGAACGAGCCTTGTAGTATCGACGGTAAACACCAGCATGGTGCACATACAAGAAAACCGAAGAAAGAGCACAAAAACATACACGAAAAGAACACTATTACCAATAAATGAATAAAACAAATGAAGGAAAGCACAGTGGTTTAAAACCCAGACATTTCAAAAAATTTTCCCCTTGATATTATGCTTTTAATCAGTTCACTAGTATCTAATGAGATAACGTTCACCAAGGAAAAATTTATTTAATAATTTTACTGTATATTCCACTGAAGTACGCACCTTAGCTTTTTGAAGAAAGGTAAACTTGTCATAGTTGAAAAAAATGGCAACAAAAACCCTGCTTGTCAAAACCAAAATTATATCTTCAGATAGAAACCTTTGCATTATTTTGTAGCTTGTAAAACACTCTTTCAGCTGATATAAATTTGCTTTCAAAAAAATTGAATAGAGTACAGAAATTTGCATACATTTTTTACAATAAACTATGAAAAGTACCAAACAAGAAAAATATACACTGACAAATGGTTTTTGATGCATTTTTACAATCGGCCATAAACCGCCAGGGCAGAAATGTCTAGTTTATTCATAATTTGATTGACTGATTAATTGGCTACAAATAAAATCCAGTGGAAAAGTCGCGCAATTCGTCATAGTGCCGCAGGATTTGACGTTATTTCGAGCACAATAAACAGCGACCTCTATTGTTGAGACATGTTGGGTATACTGCAGGTGATTGCTGCCGATTAAGTTGGGCCTATTGGCGCTCAGTTTCATCGCATTCGCTCAAATGCCATCAATTTCGTTGTAATTTTGTTGACTTTGTGTGTGAAGTTTAGTTGTAATTTGAGGGTTACAACACAACTTAAGTGGAATTTAAACTGAAAAGCAGTTGAAAGAACTGTAGCTTTTTGTCAGGGGTGATGTCGACTGTCGATCCCAACGAATGCTGGAGGATGAAGAAATATTTTGTTTGCACCAGTTGTCATGTAAATCAGCCAAACGATGACATTTCTACCTGCTGGGGCTTATCTCGGACTCAGTGTTTTGTCATGGCCTGGGATATCGGATAAGAGTGTTTTTCAAACCACCTAGCGATTGGCCAAATAAGTAATCTGATTTGGACCTCAGCTCTTATATTGCAAAATGTTTCAACACATTTTGTGGGGTTTTATTTCTATGGAAATTTTCTGAGAAATGCATATTACTGAAAAGACCCTACGGGGGCTTTTGGCAGATAAAAATCATGACAGGACATGGAGGCATAACAGGTACCTCCATGGGCAGAAATGTGGTTAATTTCAACTTAAACTGGAAGATAATTGAAAAAAACTTGAAAGGAAAACCTTGGGTTTAACAAAAGAGGCCAATTTTGTTGAGATCACGAGCAAAATACATACATAATTCCACACCCTGACCTCGCAGGTTCAGAATGCACTGAGGGAACAGTCACCCAATAAATATTACTTCTTCAGGAATAATTGAAAAACATGATTGAATGGGAAAGAGAGTCACTTGGAAAGGTAACTCCTTAACTTGTTAAGATTACTTCATATTTCCAATCACTAAAATGTTTAACGAAAGAGGGACCGAGACGAAGTGAGGAACTTACTGTATTGATATGATACCTCTCAAATAAGTTGTCATTTTATTTTAAAAATGCAATAAATTCAAAGAACGTTATATTAGTGAAAGTGAAATGAAGTCACAGGATTTCTTTTCGTCATTTCCCCCTTCCTTTCCTGTTATGTTGCAATGATATACAAATGCATAATGATCTCACTTCCAAACTGAGGTGATCATCTCTTAAAAATGATGACAGATTTTTTCCCAAACCGCTGTAGCCAAGGGGCGCGTGCATGTTCTCTCCGGAATTTTTAATAATTGTCCATAGAGGGTGCCTTCATTCACGAAGATCAATAATAATGCACTTTTGCCACTGCAAGCATTGCAAAAAAGTCTTCCTGTAGCCAACTTGAAAACCCATCAGGACTCTAAATAAGTTCTGAAGACTTGTTAAATTGTTTTAATCGATGTGAGTGAAAATAATCTGATAGTATTCACAGATGTCTGGGTCAGGTAGGGTTTAAACCACTGTGGAAAGGTGATCAAATCGACACAGAACCAAGGAGCAAAATCGGAAGCTTGATAAATCGAAGATGCCTCGAAAGACACGTCCGTTACGTTGCTGAAAAAAAAAGAACGATCATGGTGGCGAGGCAGCGCTGCATTGTGGGAGGTCAGAGTGCACCACGGGTGATCAAATCTTTTCAGCGAATCACCAATACGTGCATGGGAAATCTGCACATGTAGTAACTGTTCTGTAGATACAGCGCCATAGACTTAAATATTCAAAAATCAATACAAAATAAGGTGATGACGTCATCAAGACATCATAAATTTGGCATTATTTTTGCATCAGGGTCTTTGCCGGCTGTAACTTTGATGATGATTGAATATCGCCAAGTATCCAAAATCGTGCCTCAAACACGTGTACAAAGTCAATGGGCTGAAATAAATATTGAAAAATCAATAATAAATCACTTGATGACATCATCATGAGGTCATTGTTCTTGGACCATCTATGCATAAGGGTTCTTCATTGGCACAAGTTTGATGAAGATCCAAAGCTGCTAAAGTACTCAAGTCGTGGCGACAAAAACGTGTACAAAACAAATGGGCTTTGGAGGAGGAGGAGGAGAACTTGATCACAAAAAAGCCAAAAAATGAGGAAAAAAAAAACTTAATGAAAGCAGCAGCTGCTTCGGCAGTGAAGCCCAAGCAGCTCATTAGTGTGGTAGGAACGCCTTACCAGGTTTCGCCAATTTCTGAATAAATTTGAACAAGAACACTCCTCATATTTTAGCCTCAACCCACTCCCATCCCCAGGAATTTTCCATTCCTTTGTCGACATACTTTCCTTCTTTTTGATAAATGATGTCTTTACAGGGAGACATGATGATGGAAATGTAACGATAAGAAACCTCTGTTCAACAACACACACCAAGGTCTGGTTTTCTGCGATTACACACAAAAAGTATTCAGGGTGTCAAGGAAATGAGCACATTTCCTACAGAGATGGTGTTTGGTCAGCACTCATTCTTGTCTGCTAAAAGAGCCAATGGAATGTATTGTTTTATCTTATCTCCAAATTCTAGCCTGGTTTCAGATCTGTGTGAGCACATTCAGGGGTCCAAATTAACTTCAATCTCTTGGTGGCCCGCAGGGCCAGTGGGGAGTTGCAGCGCATTGATCCCTGTGAAAATTCGATGGTCCTGGTTGAGTACATGTAATGAAATTGATCAGGCTCACCATACATGCCCATTTGCATCAGTGGAATTTCTCTATGAAAACAGCCTTTTTAAGGCCAAAAAACTAGTTCTGCTTGTGGTTACATGACTGATCCTAGTTTTGGCATGACCATAAAATATATATCAGTGAGTTAGAAATACACATTTAAAAATTTAAAAAAAAAGGAAAAAAATAAAATCCTCTGTCTTTCCTGTCTTCACAAAACACCTCTCAACAATTTTTTCACATCTAAAAACTTGTGTTTTTGTTTGCCTGCTTATATTTGCCATATTTGGAAAGAAAGTTGTGTTATTTTCACAAGTTCCCTTCGCATTTTGCCATCGCAGTGGTGAAAACAAGCATGCAATATTGCTAGATGCAGAGAAGCAAGGCTTCACTGGTTCCCACTTGCTGCGCTACTGCCAAAGATGGCGCAATGGTAACGCGGCAGCTAGTACATGCATCCCGGTCAAAATAGTGTTGTACAATTCACCTTACACACTCTACAGCTGCAACGCTACAACTGCACATCCCCCAAAAAAGATGACGCAGGAAGATTTCTACAAATTAACTCCTAGAACTTGATCTGTTATCTATATACGAAATGTATTTTTTGGTTTACAAATTTAAGTCGAGGTTACATTGCTCATACATTACGATCAGACTCAATGTGACACAACCTATAAAGGTTTCATTAGTGTCCGTGAGAAATGTTTTAACTGGCAATGTTAGAAAATGATACCAGTCAACATACCACGGCAGACGCCTGCCACACATGTATGAGCTGTATGCACAACCATTCAGTGAACAGAATGTCGTGCTGCTATGTGTGCATGTGGCACACAAGCCTGGCTGCGCAGACTGTGTATTTATACTGTGAACTCCAAAGTGCTACATCAGTGATTTGAAACACAAGTCATAAAATGTGATGGAAGTTTTGAAAATGTGGCAATGTTCCTCAAATGACCCTGTCCCACCAGACCATCCTTTGGGGAGAATGCAGTGGCCCAATAAATTTTCTGGTGGCTCCGGGCCAGCAGACCACTGTTAATTTCGACCCCTCACGTTGACCGTGTGTGCCTAAACTATACATGAACAAACAGCATGCATGGCAAGGCATAGTGCCCTTTATGGTCAATGATTCTGATGCACTTAGGACTAAATTAAAATGATGTGATACACGGAAAGTAAGCAGAAATGGAATTTTATTTTATTCCACAACAAACTGAGGCTCAATACAAATCATATCTGATACCTGGAAGTCGAAAATCATCTTAATGAAATGGGTCAGAAAAGTTTAAAATATTGGAGTTTCTACCCCCCAAAAGCGGAACTTATTTGCAAAAGTGGATTTTCAAAGTCCCAAAAGTGGAAATCCACCAAAAAGCGGAACAAACTCATCCCTGTATATATGATGTGTCGCTAACATACACAGCCTGCCACATGACCAGCCACACAGCCAGCCAGTCAATCAAACAGTCAGTCAATTCACTCACAATATTGCTGTATCTTACCCTGCAGCTAGATCCCTGGCTTGTTTAGCTAGATCTTGCATCTCAAGAGCTTGCTCAGACATGTTCTTTGCTGTGTCGTTCAATTCCATCAATGTCTTCCATCCAAAATTGTCCAGGTAAGCCTGGGCCTCTGCAAGGGCTTTCTTAGCCCTGTCAATCATGACAAAGGCTTGTGCAACCTCTACAGATTTGTGATATGAATGAGAAGCTAATTTAAAAAGTTTAAAGGTCGTAGACTTAATTGAAAGAACAAGTTAATCTAAGCAACAACATTCGAAAACCCCCAAAACACATAAAATCTTATATATAACATAAGATTATGGGCATCTTAAGCATAGCACAGACAACACTGATTTTTTTCATAGCTGACTTTTTCCAGCATATTGCCAGTACAATAAAATCATCCATAAATTGTGCATAATTAAAAAACTCCTCAATACAAATGCATAAATAAAGTTGCTTAAAAGATAGCTTTCACCAACTGCAAGCCAACACACATTTTGTTTCTTCCGTAACCCCATTTACATGTTAAAGCCTGCAAATAATTCTGATTTCCTTGAAATCAGTTACCATTTAGAGCCTAAAGATGGTACTGTGAACCACATGGAAACTGGCTGTTAACATGACTCACTGTGGAAACGTGGGATTGGGATTCTTTAGGTATCAAACTTGGGCAGTTATCAAAAGTATCATCATCAATATGAATGGCTTTCTCAATTCTCAAGTCAACTGTTCGGTACATGTATACCTCATAAACAAAACTTCAATTTTTATGTTCCAGGACACACAGAGGTACAACTGAAAGCAAATGCAGACATGACCATGTACATGGCTGTTCTGGAGTCTGGGAACATGTGCACTGTTCTCAAAACACTGGTTCCATTTAATGTTTTTGGAATCCTTGTGAGATTCAGAACACATATTGCAGCAAAATGAGGTTAGGTTTTTCCTCAGCTGACAGATATCAACGAAATCTTTGGAGAAAACAAACAAAATGTTCTCAATTTTCTTGGAGAGGGAGATGCTGATATAAAACAATTTTGCTGACATCCAGATATTCCATAGTTTTTCAAAAAGTGATTCCGTTATTTTGATACCATATCATATAATGATAAAATCATAATATCACTATATAGCACTGTCAATGAATAATGTATGTTTAAAGCCAGTTTGACTGCCCAACCTGAATTTTTCATGTGATTAACGTGGGTAAGTGCGCTTACCTTCAGCACTGTCAACAGAATCAGCCTCAGCCATGTTAATGTTCTTTAGGATTTGACTTATCTGTTCCTTTAGGGCTGTTATGCTATCCTGAAGGTCTCCCAACTGATTGGAAAGCTGAGAATCCATGGCTGTAGGAGAAAGTCAAATTATCATTTTTTCTAATAGAAGTAGAATTTTTTGGAAAGGTATTTTTGGAAACTATATTAACTATATAAACCGAAACTAAATGATTTCAAACTGGCCCATAGTAATGGAAACAGTGTGTGTTTGCAGTGTAAAGGAATTTCTGGTACATGTATATCATTCTAAGCATGCTTTCATTTGAAATATCGGTCTTTGAGGACCAAGCCAAGTTGTCCCTGGTCTCTCACCTGCAGCCTCTTCAGCATCTATCATTGTGTTATCAAGGTCTTCTTCAAGCTCAGCCAGCCTCTTCTCAAACTCTGCATCATTAACAATCTCTGGATTATTGCCCACATTGTTGATTAGGTCCTCTAGCTGCTGCAGCTTGTCCCGATGAGCACTAACACGGTCCTGGACTAAGTCATAGCAGGCTGGGCAAGCTAAGGGTTGAGTGGAAAATAAAAAGATGAACTGAAAAACCCAAGGGTCATAAGACTACACAGGTTATAGCAGTTTCATAGTACTCCGCTAGTTTCCCAGTTGTCTTTCACTCATTCATTTTTCCCCTGTCCTTAGCCAGTCTGGATCAAGATTCAGATTGATTCTATTGAACATACCTCCAGCAAGATGTTCTAAAAATCCAAGTGAACTGTTAATCATTTTTCTATATCAATATTATAAGGCAGTAGTGCAACTGCCACAAGGCACACACAAAACAGATGCCTGCATTTAAACCAAGACACAGACCTCCTGAAAGTAAAAATAACATGGCATCTTTTGAATGTAAAAAGCAGCAGTTACAGCCACAGCAGACAGCAGATAATTCCTTAGTAGAGCAGAGTGTATTCACCACACTTTCCATGGTTATTGCATTTTGAACCCATCTCCAAAACATATTCCCATAGTGTACTTTGTTAGGCAGTTAGTACAGTGGGGGAAAATGATATGTAAAGTAGGGCTGGTAACCAGGGTATGGAAAAGCTCAGGCAATGTGGTCAAACCATGGTGTGACCTTTATTGCAAAGAAAACATTGCTTACGTATACATCCAAGGGCAATATTGTAGTGGTTCTCCCTGCAGTTGTCACATTTCTCCCCAATTACGCCAGCTTTGCAGACACATATACCATCACTGCTGCAGTTTAGCTGAGCTGATCCCTGGCGATCACAATTGCAAGCTAGGAAATACAACAAATGGGACAAAATCTCAAATATTTTCTAGGACTTTGTATGTACATGTACACGCAAACAAGCTGGTAAGATTTCCACCCCATGGTCAACAGTCCCTAAAATACCACTACCTTTTGCATGTGGGTTTCAAAACAGAATGTTGGGCTTTATTGCTTTTTCATGTTTCAAGATTTTTTCATGTTAAATTTATACGTCAAGTTTGCATATTTTTCCAATAAAATATACTCCAGAGCTACAAATCAGCAAATAATCCACAACTGAAGTATCAAAATCAGTTTTATCAATTAAAAAACCTTGCAGCTTCTTTTTTGAGTGAAAAAGAAAAACACACACGCAACAACCCGAAATCGAATCAAGGTAGCCAAGTCTGCAATCTGCATCTGAAGTTACTATTGGACCACTCGCCGACTTGGTTTCAGTTGAGTTTGCTAGTCCAGCTCCAAAAGGCATGACAATGTTGGAATAAAAACTACCTGCTCTCAATGTACATGAACACAATGTACATACACACTTGGTTTCATTGCCATGAGCTCACTGGTACAATGCAAACTCAGGTCAGGTCATGCACACAACAAGACAAGCATAAAGCCTATGGGTCTGTGGGTTAAGTGTTCTGGAACTTTGATGTACAAGTGACAGATCGCCATTAGGGTAATTTTTTTCCATTATCAGCAGGTCATGTATGAACAATAAGACAAGCTCAATGCCTTGGACAATGATTTGATGGACAATTCAAGATTACGTCTGTCAGTATTTTCAGCCAGTTATTCACAGTCTCTTTCCCTTGTGCAGCACTGTACCTTGCACGTGGTTGCTGCCTGGTCTTCACCACTTTAGCCTTGAATTTTCAATTCCTAACCATTGAGTCTGACCGGGCGTGGCCTGCTCGACGTGTATTTTTTTTGCGTAATGTTCTTTATCCTTCGCAGTTGGTTAGCTTTGGACAATGGCTTTTTGCCTAACCACTGTGACTAACAGGACTGATCCCTTTCCACAGGGTGTGGCATCCACTGGTTGTTCTACGGATTTGGTACAGCGGGATGAACCCACAGCCCTGTCCCTATGCAGGATGCTTCTCAATTAACAGGAACAGGGCAGAAGCGCAAATCTCCCAGCCACTCTTCATCTTTCGTCCAGTATTTCTAGAAGAAAAAAAGTCCAGAAATCATCAGGATCTCCGTCTACCAAAGATACACTGTGAGCTCTGACGAAGTGTTATGCTCATCCTACGGCCGCTACACAGCCAGATCTGGATCCTTATTTCCCATCCCCGGCCCGTTTTGTGTCTCATGCGAGGCAACAGGATCTTCCTTTGTCCCTTCTCAGCCGGCGTCCATTGAGGTCCATTCCCCTGATCTCTCTACTGGTCCTCACCCACCATTGCTTGTCTCTGATTCGGGTCAGTTGCAGGATGAGGAAGAGCCTGTTTCAGTAAACGATCTCTCTCCTTTGGTGTCCCGCGTTCGCCTAATCCGACTTGAAATGATTCAGGTCTTGGGACTTCCGTCTCCTGCTCCTCCAACGGAAGATCAGAGTCGCCCCTCGTTCAAGCGTCACACACCAAGGTCATCTTTCTCCTCTCGTCCTGTCTTTTCTGAGCTTCCTCTGGACTGCACATGCATGGAAGCCAAGGATAAGCTCGCGAAGGCCAAGGCATGGTATTGAGGCAACCCTTCTCGCTTGTACTTCAACTTTCCACTGGGTGATTATGACACTTACTTATCGGTACCCGATCCACCTGAGGCTGTTAAGGATAAGGTGTACCCGACTGGGTGCAAATCCAGTAATGTCTTCAGTGACAAGACTGCAACATTTTGAGGTAGTGCTCCGGGATATCGACCATGGTTCCCAGATTGGCATTTGCTGTATGGCTTTTCTACTTCTCCTGACCGAGTTTCTGTCCTGAGGTATGTGAGGAAGGCTCGGATATCTTTCCTGAGTTTGTCACTATGGCGTTCCATAGCCTTAAAGATACTCTGATAACGGGCTTGGAACAGTTCATGCGGGTTTCTCTTCGAGCCGCTGCGGCCTGCCGTGAGTCTTCCATCGACACTATGAATATTCTGCATGAATCAGTGAAATCAGCTCTTTGAAGACTCCCTCTACTGGCTAAGGATCTTTTCGCAGACCAGTATGTTAGCCTTCTGGAGAGTGAGGTTAAGCATCTTGACAGCGCCCAGAAGATATCCTTCTGCCAGCCAACTGAACCTCGATATGGTGTGGTACAAATGACGTCCTAGAGACCACCCCGTCCAGTCTAACACCACCGGCAGCCACAGACTATACAACATCGCTAGCCTCTTTCTTAAGGTGGGGGACTACCACGCTCGATTCTTTTCAGTGCTCCAAGACCTCATGGTATGAGGTATGACCAAGTGCCCCCAGTGAAACGCGTGGGGCCGGTGCCGGTGACTCCGTTTCTCCCGTAGCCCCCGATCTCAAACCCATTGGCAGCCACCTGCTCGACTTCGCAGGGTTCTGGGGACGAATGGGTGCTCACTTCACTTACCAACAACTATCGTCTGGAATTTACGAGTCCCCCTCCGTCAAATGTATCTTTCCGGCCGACAACAGTTCCAAAAGATCGATCCCAGCGACAGGCTCTGGAGTCAGAGATCTTGGCGCTGCTGCAGAAGCACACCATTGTTCTAAAGCAACCACGGGAAAATTGGCAGAGCCTCATGTCAACGTTCTTTCCGACCCCAAAGAAGGAACTGGGGAAGTGGAGGCTGATTCTGAAGTTAAAGCCTTTCAACGTTGAAATAAGACTGAAAAAGTTCAGAATGAAGATGCTGTGTACCGTCCTACGATCACTTCCATTTCAGATGTGCTCATATTTCAGTACCTCGACGACTGGTTGAGAGTCGGACGTTCCGAAGTCGAGGCTGCTTTGGGGACCAAAACAACATACGACCTTACATCTCACCTGGGTTTCTTAATCAACCACAAGAAGTCCAGACTGACCCTGTCATAAACACCAACTTTCTTTGGGGCAGTTCTTGACTTGAACCGTGGCATTGTTACTCTTACCAACGAGCGCGTGGACAATTTCATGTGGTGCATCGCTCTATTCAGGGGACAACACCAAGCAAACGCTCGGGCATGGCTCCACTTAGTCTGTCTGATGGCCAGCCTTATCGACCTCGTCCCATGGTGCTGGCTTTACATGCAGCCTCTACAGCTCCACCTTCTATCTTACTTCAGGCCGAGCAGAAATTCCCTGAATTGACAAGTTCCTCTATCAAGCCAGATTTCCTGTCACCTGTCATGGTGGTCAGCCATGGCCAACCTCAATGCCAGTTTTCCCTTCGTTCCACCTCAACACGAGATAGTTATCACCACCGATGCTTCCAATCTCGGCTGGGGTGCCAGTCTCCAGTCGTATCAGATTTCCGGCCGGTGAGACTCATCCCTAGTGGGTTCCCACATCAATGTTCTCAAACTTCAGGTGATTTTCAAAGCCCTCAGCCACTTCCGTCCTATGGTTACAGGCAAAACGAACTTGGTTCAGTCAGACAACGCGACAGTTCAGTCAAACAACAGGACGGCTGTTGCCTACATCAATTGTCAGGGAGGCGCACATTCTCCTACTCTCTGTGTCCTCGCCTGGTGCCTATTATGCTGGACCATGCTGCATTCCATTCTGGTTCGAGCAGAAACATTCCAGGTGTACAGAACGTCCTTGCCGATGCCCTCTCCCAGGGCACAGTTCGCCCGACAGAGTGGACCCTACAACCGGATATCGTTCAAGCTCTTTTTCGGATCGTACCTGAACACTCAGCTGCCGACATTTTGCAGCCGCTATCCACATCCCCAGGCATGGGCGTTCAATGCCGTACACATTTCTTGGGAGGGTCTTCTCGCTTATTCTTTCCCTCTGATATCACTCATTCCATTGGTACTGACAAAGATCGAACAATGCAATTGCTGCATCCTTCTCATTGCCCCGTTCTGGCTGAGACAAGAGTGGTTCCCCCGGTTAGTCAGGCTTCTGGTTGATGTTCCCCTCCTTCTGCCTCTATGTTCAGATTTACAGTTTTAACCCAGGTCTCATCTACTGCATCTGGACCCCACTCACGTACACTTAACATGTTGGACATTGTCAAGCGATCAAGCAGAAAGGCCTTTCTCAAGAGGCTGCCACCTTGGCTGCCAAGGGTTGACGAGAGTTCACAAAAAAGATTTACAACAGCCGACTACGACATTTTAACTCAAGGTGCAAAGGATTTTCGCTGGATCCGACCATTGCACCCCTTTCAGTCAGGATCAATTTTTTGTTCATCTTTTCCACTATGGCCTCCTTGTCTCCACAATTTGAAATTACCACTCGCTGATCGAGGCGGTGCACAGTGGCTTTGCTGATGGCTCTCTGATATCTAACAACACAGCAATCCACCATCTTTTACTGGGAATGTTTATTGAACGGTCTCCCCTGAAGCGTCTTTCCTGCATGGTGTCTCAGTGATGTCCTCCAATGTCTGTCTCAACCGTCCTTCCCTTCCCCTGATTTCTTCGTTCTGGCGATCTAGTCCATGGCGTCATCATCATCGGATAAACTTTGGTGTCCTGTCCACATGCTGAAATGGTACCTTGATAGGACAAAGGACATTCGAGGGCCAATTACACAACTATTCATCACTTCTACCTGACCTCAACGTCCAGCCTCCAGCTATACAATTGCAAGGTGGGTCGTTTTGGTTATAAAAGTATAAGGCATATTCATGCCCATGATGTCAGTGCCATTTCATCCTCATTGGCCTATTTCAAAGTTTGTTCGACACTAGTAAAGCTGCTTGTTGTAAAATCCCCTTCCATATTCACCTCCTGTTATCTCAGTGATGTTTTGCAGGGGAAACATTCACATGAACTGGCTGTGCTCCAGGCGGCATCACAGTAGCACAACTGATGGCTGTCCTTTGCTTGTTCAAGAAGAGACAATTGCAAGTTTGTCATGTTGAGTTAGTCTGTGCTCTCCTCTTAATGATATGTCCGTGTCTTATATGTAATTAATATTTGTATTAACCTGCTTGCTTCCTCAGTGGAACATAGACGTGGTTAGTGCGTCCTCGCTTTTACACCGTCCACTGGTTCGGTGCTATTCTGCATATGTATAGGTAATCTGCGTAGGTTGCAGGCAATAAACACTCCCCCCCCACCTAATGTGGGTTGAGTCTACTACTGTGTACCTACCTGATTATCAATCTCCTTCCCTCCTCCCTACACAGCTTCAGTGTACTTCGCGCATTGTAAAAGAGGACAAACAAGGCCGATGCCTTCGTGGGGGGTGAGTGAGTGAGGGAGCACTCTCAGTGACAGAGAATTTAGCGAATGGAAGTAATGGACTAGGAAATAACGCATATGTATTGGTAATCTGTTAGGTATGCAGTAGTAGACTCAACCCACATTAGGTAAAGGGAGAATACATCTACACTCGGAGTAAACAGTGCTCTTTTTTCATGGCATGACGAACACGATGGGGCTCCAATTCAAACTCTGATAAATGCAGTCACCAACTCTTTCTTCTTCAACATGACTCAAAACTGCAATCATCAACTAGAAGGACTTGGTTGTGAAGAACCACAGAGCTGTTTCAGAATTTTCTCTATTTATATTTATCTTTTTGAAAAAAAAGATCAAAATATCTGTAAGGGAAAATGTGTTTGAAATTCTCGCAGCAATCGCCAGGCGACCACTGGTAAAATCAACAAAAGTGCACAGTAGAAAAACATGTACAAAACCTGTGGGGAAAACTGCAACTTTAATCTCATGTCACATGACCCCTGATGACCTAACATCCATCAAGACAGGACGAGAACACTGTGGAAAAGTCTGGCTGTTGAAAAACGTGTACAAAATCTATGGGGCAAAATTAAATATTCAAAATTCAAAAAGAAATCACGTGATGACATTATCATGATGAATTTCTTCTTGGACCATCCTTGGATGATTGTCCAAAGGTCTGCCAAGTTTGAAGTCAATCGGATTTAGTAAATTAGTCGACTAGTGGAAGAAAACCTACAAACCCTATGGGGAAAAAATCTGAAAAAGGAAAAGAATAAAGTAGAGGTTTTGTCTGTCCTAAGGACAGAGCAAAGGGCTTTTCAGCATTTTCTTTCTTTTATTAAGAAAAGGGCATTCCTTAATTTGAGAAACTACCACATTTGAATTTCACCCTTTTGGACATTAGGAGAGACAAAGAATTAAAGTTAGCACCCTTTATATAATGTCGCCTTGTCTATAACACTTTCCAAATCTATCTACCAAATTTCAGCCCTATCAGACATGTACTTCACAAGATATAGGTTTGTAAAGAATGTACTTTTAAAGTTCATAGGACAGTCTGAAAACTGTGCGCAATCTGTGTACAAAGTCTATGGGGAAAAATCAATTATTCAAAAATCAATAATAAAAAAACTAATTACGTTATCACTTTGAATTTCTTCTAGGACCGTCCTTGGATGATGGCTCAAAGGTCTGCCAAGTTTGAAGTCGATCAGATTTAGTAAACTGCCAAAGTTGACTGGTGGAAGGAATTGAGTTGAAAAAGAAAAAAAAAAGGAAACGAGAGAGAAGTGTTTGTAAACAAGTACAAACACAGATCTGTTTTGGGACTGTTTTACCAACAAGATAAGTATTAGCAAATGTGATGAAAAAACTGGCATTAAGAAACTATGAGAGAGTAAAAATGACGAAATCAAGAAAACAATTTATCCTGGCACTTGCTGCAAACAGAATGTTGCGGAGGGTATGGTTGATTTTATATGGATTTGCATACATTTAAAGGAATATTTAAGTATTTCAAATTTAATAATACATCACATGATGACGTCATCATGACGTAAATATTTTAGAATTATCTTCGTTGTATAGTCAGTGCTTGCTGTAAATTTGATGATGATCAACGATTACTAAGGTGCGAAAATAGTGCCTTGAAAACGTGTACAAAGTCAAGGGGCTGAAATAAATATTGAAAAAATTAGAGTAAATCACATGATGACGTCATTTATTTAGAATAATTTCTGTATCAAGGTCTTTGTTGGCTATCACTTTGGGAACGATCAAACATTGCAAAGTTACCAAAATTGTGGCTCGAAAATGTGTACAAAGTCAATGGGCTAGAAACACGTATGCAGGAAAACTGCTCCTTTAATTTCATGTCACGTGATTTGTGTCTAAACTGGGAAAAACCTATGAAATATTTAATATTTGCACACTTGGGTATATTTGCGATCAAAAGGAAGGGAAAATTTAGTCTAATTCTTGGTCGAAGTTGAGGACTGCTCACGCATTATGCAGGACAATGTGTGTACAAACCCTATATTGTGCATATTCGGCAAAGTTGCCGAAACAGCTGAAAATTAAAAATTTAACGAAAACAAGAGCTGTTCCAGCTCTTGATGAAACTGCTAAAAAGAAAAAAAAGAAATTTTTTTTTTTTACCAAAACAAGAGCTGTTTCACCGAAACAGCTAACCACATGTAGCTACTGTCTGCAAACACAGCTATTTTATGTGCTTTCTCCATCGATTTCCCCTTCTTAGACAACACTGACTCCAGATATCCTCTTCTTGGCATGTTCATTCAGTGTTTCCTTCCTGATATTTCATATCCAGTTGGGACTCTTTGCGTGTCCTTGAGCTCTTCCAAGGTCCTCCTCCGAGTCCTTTGTAGAGCTTCCACCACCACACATTTTCTTCCAGTAGCTACTTCATTCCCGGATAGTGGTCTGCTGATGATATCCTCTACACATACTCTCTTTTGGTGATAATACCACAGTCTCCCTTTCACCCACATCATAGGCTACCATTCAAAGGCCTGTTCATTCTCTTTTCTTAGACAAGACATCTTCGTCTTTAATGTCATAGAGTACTTTTGTTCTCTCAGTGGCAAGTATTGCTGTCCTGCCCTAACCTTTGTAATGATACCAGACCAGAAATCAAAGCTGAGAGGTAATGAGCCTCTTCTTATATCATTAGTGAGAATTCAGAAGTGAGAACTTCATCTTTGATAGTAGGGTTCCTCGGCCATTAAGGGCCGGCGACCATTTAGACCCGGTTTGAAAAGGGCCCCCACCGGTAAGCTCGCCCTGTTGCAAAAACCCCTTTCATACCGGCCTGGGATGCTGGACTGGTTGTTGATCTCAAACTTCTTCATCCTGGGGTCTACTGTTTGCAAGTACTGGTACATGTAATCTATCCAAGGAGGAACATGCTTGCGGTTTTTAGTCCTTCACCGCTACAATACAATGTTTACATTAATCCGCTTAGACCCCTATTCATCTGTGGCAGCATGGTGGGGGAAGCCTTTCATCAGGGACTTTGAAATGCTGAAGTGCCCACAGGCCTGATACCAGCCTGGAGTAGCCTGAATACCGGGCAGGCATTATACAGGGTGGGCTACTGGGGGGCCCTTTTCAAACCGGGTTTAAATGGTCGCCGGCCCTAACTTTATTTGTTCCAAATGGCTGCTCTTCGCACATGTCAAACCTATCGCGATTCATGATGCTAAGTTGACATAATCCGAAAGCCAGAGGAGTGAACCGTGTTTTGTTGGATATATGTTTCTTTGCATATTCTGAATAAAGAGGTCATACTTTTGGAGAGTTTGAATGACACTTTGTCATGGTTCAGCAATTTGAGTAATCGATTATTTATGTTTTTATCAATATTTTGTCAATGCATACTGTATTTCTTCAGTTGAAAACAAACTTATGTCATGTTTTTCTGCATAATTTGAATGACGACACCTTGTCAGGGTTGAGCAATTTGAGTTATTGATTATTACTGTTTTTATCGATAGTTTATCAATACATACTGGTTGCACAATTAAAAACAAATAAAAGACAAAAAGAATTTCAATAAAACCAATGTCCCATATTTACATGTTAAAATAAATAAGGAATAAAAACCTTAAAATGTAGAACTGAGGTTAGCTGCAGTTGGGTGCAGCCTTAGGTGTGCATGGGGAGTGTTTAGTGCATAAACAACTTATGTCAATTATTTTAAAGATGAAAAAAGAAACTGACTAGAACAAGATTCGAACCTGCGACTCTGGATTACCATACCAGTGCTCTACCAGTCCTCTGTTGGTGGTTCCTCCCATTTGTCAATATCCCTTTTCGGGGGGCACTAGCCAGAAGCCATTAAACCTGAAATGCCATGTAGCTAGGGATCACACCCCAATAACATGATACAACCTGGGACGTGGTGCACAAGGATCACTCAAAGAGGATACAGCTTTTATGAACATATATTATGAAACAAATTATATAGGGAAACTGACTAGGTGCTCATAAATTATTATAAAGATGAAAAAAGAAAACTTCAATTCTAACATTTAACCACAAATATGAAGTGAGGTTCCCCTTTGTTGTAATTTTCAGTTCAATAACAAATGGTAATTAGCCTAGATTTCTCAGAACAGACATTGGGACTAATATAGGGGCGTGGCTTGAAAAGGAGATAATTAACGGAATAAGATGTTCACTCACAAATATATCAGATTTAATGTAAGAGAGCAATAATATTGTTGATAAATGAAATGTATTGAACCTTTAATTTTAGTGCCATAATTTTGTCAATATTTAACCTGAACTTTCTAAAGACCACAACACATCATTGGACTTAGAATAGGTTCTTGAGGTATGGAGTTACTGGGGTAGAGCCAATGATTTTCCGTTTCAAATATGGGTATTTTCTGTTTCGCTAAATCCCGAATTCCGCTTCAGAAATTCAAATATTGTTTCATACCTTCGTGAGCATGAAATAGAAGAGCAGCTTTAATGAAAGGAAAAATTTACCCAACCTCATCGCCCCCCAAAAAGAAACAAAAATAACAAGAGTGTTTGGAAATACTCTGAAATGTTTCCAATTTTTTTTATAATTTCTGTAGCAAAAACTTTTTTAAATCCAGACATTAAATACTGCACACCCACCCCTTGATTTTCCACTGGTGTGCGCGCGATAACTAAAAACTCGCTACAGTTAATCAACAGACAATTCATGTGCCACTCCTTATGTATGAAATCAGATTACATGTATGTACATGTACAGTGAAGTCACAGAGTAGGTCTTGCATGTCACAGTCGTTGATAACAGATACGTTAATGTTGCACATCGACCAGCCATTTTATTTGGCAGTAGTGCGACAAAATTCAGAAAGTTATCATTAAATCTGAACCTTAAAATGTTGTTTGTGACTAAAAACTTCCCTCCTTATTGAACACTTCCGAGGGCCCATTCAGCTATGGTACACCAAGCTTACTAGGTTTTTTTTAATTCAAGAAATATGTAATTTGTGTTCTGTTTTG
The DNA here is from genome assembly GCF_001949145.1 of Acanthaster planci. The sequence goes on along the minus strand of NW_019091543.1, from coordinate 425,022 downwards.
CAGCTGCGGTTTCATCATTTTGCCATGCGGTACCTGCCTTGTCTCAAGGTGTCCCTGAGGATTCACAAACTAAATCCCACACGTGTGCAATAGTCATATGTGTGAGTAAGAACTTGTTTGTGCCTTGATTTCATTGCTAGTATGGTGCACATGTGAACGGCCAATGTCTATCGGCAGTGTCTATCGGAAGTTATCTGCATAGTAATATGCTAGACAACTCTACAGTCATCTACCTCATGCTACCTTTAATATGGTTTTGCAATGAGTTCTGTCGAGGTGTGTCTGTAACAGCCTCCTCACCAAGACCACAAGGACCTGTATTATCTCCAGCTCTATACCAGATATATGGGAGTCTTCCTTTCACGGTATCACACACTTCAGTGCGTCCTCGGCTAACCTCCTCCAATCCAGGGTAAGGTGCTACTCTGCATATATAGTGACTGTTTTGGTAGGTTGAGTGCAGTGGGCTCCTCTCCCACAGCAATGTGGGTAGAATCTGCTAACAAATAGCTACCCAAACAGTCACGGCCATCCCGCCCTCCCCACTCTGGCTTGAACCTCGCACTCCAAAAAAGAAGGAAGAACATGACAGCTTGGACCTTGCACTCAAAAAAAGAAGGACGAACATGGTGGCGGTGCCACCATGCATCATGGGCCTAGAGGGCACACTACAATTGATCAAGTTATAGTGAACAGAATCAGACACAAAAGAAATTTGCACATATAGTGACTGTTTGGGTAGGTATTTGTTAACGGACTTTTCTCACACTGCTGTGGGGGAGGATTTGACTCATTGGTACCAGGGGCATTCTGCGGATCTGACCGACGCACCTCTTTTTCGGTCGGAACAGATTTTTTCAGGAACTTCTTCATTTCCGGTCTCCTGGTTTCTACGATTAGGGACGGCATCAAAAATNACGGGCAGGAACGCATTCCGAAGTGCTCTTCGGAACGGGGGTGAACGGGAAGGCGAGCAGAACGGAAGGGAACGCGTGCGGACGCGTGCAAACGGTCTCTGTATTTTTGATCCCGTCCCTTAAGAACTACCATTTGGCAATAGCAGTGATACATTGCTTTTCTGGTGGCTCTTCGATTTTTAACAACTCGGCAATTTACCACCTCCTCCAAGGAATGTTCATCAAATGCCCTCCATCCAAGCAACTCATTCCTTTGTGATGCTTGAGTGATGTCCTTCAGCTCCTGGAAGGCCTTCCCTTTGAGCCAGGGAGCCGTGCCCCTTCCATCACTTAAGTATCAAGCTTGCATTCCTACTGGCTGTTGTTACTTTTCGTTGAGGCTATGAAATTAGGGCCCTCCCCATAGCTGATGGCCACATCCAATGGGAGATGCTTGGTGTGCATCTAGTTCCAGAGTTAGGCTTCCTCACTAAAAATCAGACTCCCTCCGTCCAGCCTTCAGACATGTTTGTCCCAGCAATCCAGTCATTGACAATCTCCTCTTCAGATAAACTCTGGTATCTTGTCCACATGATGAAGTGATACCTCAATCGGACGAAGGACATCTGAGGGCCAGTCTCACAGCTGTTCATCACATCTACCCAAACCTATCGCCCGTCTTCCGGATACATGATTGTGAGGTGGGTGGCTTCGGCTATTAAATTTACTGTTACTGGCCTACTAGCCCAGATGACAAATGTAGACAACATATTCGCACCAAAGATGTCCGGGCCGTTTCTTCTTCCTGGGCTTAATTCAAGGGGGTTTCAGTAATAGATATATGTAAAGCTGCATGTTAGAAATCCCCTCCTACATTCACCTCCTGTTATCTTAGTGATGTTTTGCAGGGGGACCATACTCATGGACTGGCCATGCTCAGGCCATTACCCCTGCCAGTGGATACACTCAAGCAATCGAGGAGTAGAACTTAAAAAAAAATCAAGAGAAAAGAATGCCTTCTGTGCAGAGTTGCACAAAAGCCAACGAAGAAAAAACAAAAATCGAGCAAAGGCATTTCCCTTGTGCTTAAGCAGAAATGCCATTAATACATTCTGCCTGCATGCAAGTATTGTCAGTTGGGTGCTTGGTTGTCTAGCCTACACAACATACAGGCACATGTGCATGCTCACTATGCGTGCACAGTGATTGGGAAAGCCAGTGATCTGCTTACAACAAATTTCAGATAGATTTTGGCAAGGTCCTGTGGACTCATACAAATGAGCATTGACTGCACATACCTGGAAAGGGAATAACTATGAGTCTGTAGACCTTACATTATTTGCCTCAAGCTGCAGGTTCAATATTATGTGCCAGAAATAAGCAGAATAATGTCTGGAGAGAAAAGACTTAATTAAAATTTTTTAAAGCAAATATAGAGATATATTTAAACTCTATAACTCACATCGGCATCCAGCGCTGGAGAAACCATAATGGTCAAATAGACACTGGTCACACAGTGGCCCACCTACTCCATCCAAACAGGGACACTGACCAGTAGTGTAATCACACTGGATGGCTGTGGAGCCTGTTGAGTCACAGTTGCATGGTTGGCAACCCCGGCCACTCTCTAAGTCCCAATAACCCTGGTCACACTGATCACACTGACGTCCAACCACAAATGGTAAGCAGTCACACTGGCCAGTTGTCTGGTCACACTCGATGCCAAAAGATCCAGTGTAGTAACAGTCACAAGCTGTAATGGAGAGAAGAGATACATCAACTGTGATCCATAAGAAAAACTTACGCAAAGCACCCTACTCGCTACTACATTTATACATGCAGAGCAATTCATCTAACATGTTTAACCCTAACAGTCCCAAATCCTCAGATTTCAATATGATTTTACATACACCTTGGGGGTTAGGGTTAAACTAACTCTGATCACTATGTATTTTTCAGTCTATTGTTACACAGTGACCTATTTTGTGACCAGTTCTGTATCATTCCTCCCCCTTTTCAAAAATTTATGGCCATGTGAAATCTATCTAAATATTGAAATATCTGATCACATCCAATGTAAGTGTAAAACATAAATATAAAAAATTTTTAGAAAGTGTACGGTACTTTCAATAAATGTGCATTTTTCTATATTCTAATCAACTTTCCCAGCCAAGTGAATTTTAGGTGAATTTTAAGTCCTCAATTTTAAATTTTTTTTTTTGCGGGTTGGATGGTGGTCCTGCCTTTTTTCCCAGCGGCCAGCAAAAGTTATGCAGTCAGAGGCATACAATAAAATCTTGAGAACTCGAACTCGAAGTCAGTTACGTCGAAAGATCATTTCTTGACAAAAAATAGGTTTTTATAAAAAAAAATACTTCTATAACTGTCCACAACACTAGATCTGATTATCTCGAGGTTTTTGTGATCAGTAAAATAAAAAATCCGGCAAATCGCTACAAAAATGAAAAATCTGCTGAGAGACCTTGGTTAGAGTCATCATATTGGAACTGCTTGTGTTGCACGCACGTACCACCGTGATCGCGCAAACCCTGTATTCAGGCTAGCCTGACTGCTACTGCAGACCCATTTATGGACAATCTGATCGCTGATTCTCCAATAACCACGTGACCACAGAAAGTGTTGTTATCAGAAATCCCAAGTGAAAAAACCATGACATTCAGTGGCATGCCATGCTGAACACGATCAGCCGAAAGACAAAAGATCTGCCACACAAAGGTACATCATTGAAGCAGTTTATTTTTATTTAATAGTAGAAAGAAGTCTTTAGATTACAACAACAAAAAAAATCTTAGTAAAATGATTATTCATCTGCAAAAAATACACCATGAGATTGAATAAAAAGCAGGAAAACAATCACTAAAAAATCTTGCCACTGGACAAGTACAGTTAAGTACACATTTCAAATATGTGTTTCGTGACTCAGGGAATTACGTTAATCACTGAAAATCTGGACAATTTAAGATTTTTATTCATTTTCCGAGGTTCGAGTTTTCAGATGTTAATGGCAACCAATGAAAACATGACTATGTCACCTGCATGTGGTATGCATGGCCCAAACGTGGCTTTTGTGACTGATTTTATCCTTCAAAGTGTGCCATATAAGCCGCCCGGCGTACAAGCCGCGGAGACGTTTTTCAGTATGGCAATCAACGCATAAGCCGCCACTTATACATGCATTCCGAAAATTGCGGTGCATGCATATACACGCGTATTGGTTCAATTTCTTTATTAAACATGTAAAAACCCTCCAAATTCTGCATAAGGTTCTGGTACTGATTAAATATCAGACTGGAAAAAAAGAAGTCACCTATATTTACCCGTCTAACCACAACCAAAATCTCTGACATTTTTAATGTGAAATGCAGATGGACGGGCATTACTACAGCCCAATGGACAGACCAAAAAACAGAAATCAGTATCACATAGGCTTGCATCTGCTTCACCACTTGACAAAAAGTGCAGTTGCAAGTAACATAATGCTTCGTATTGAAATAAATTGTATCAGTTTACTGGCCTCTTCTTCTCAGGGTATGATGGTGCCATAATACATTTGGCTACCAAATGCATCCTTTTTGTAATTTGTCCTTAGTAACACACACCTCCGATCACTTTAATAAATGCCTAGTATTCAAAAAAGGTTAAAATGTCAGTGTAGCAGACCTTCCAACATTGGTATCAGAATCCTTTTCCCCAAAATTCAGAATTTTTCATGAAAATTCAGAATATTATACGTAACACGAGTTAACGAGAATAATGGCTCGTAAAAGTATTCTGGAAATTTCCATTGCTGTGTTACGTTCACATGAGGTACAATTGTACATGTCATTGGAATACAGCCTATTGAATATATGACCATATTAAAAATGGACACTGAATGTATTTCACTTGTTCAATAACAATACATTTGGGTAATGGTGTCAAAATCCATCACGTCAGCTTACAATGAACACAGAAAAATCAGAGCTGCATTGTATAAGAGTTGAGTCCGTGTCCGTAATGATGTACAGTATTGCACGTACTCCCTGATTCCATAAAATTTTGATTTACACAAGAGTTTACATTATGTGAAATGGTCTAAAATAATTTTTCATCTCCTAAATGTGTTGATTCACCGCAAAGTCCAGTGTGAATTAAGCGAAATCCAGCAAAAAAATCACCACATGGTGCTTGCACACTTAACATGATCGTGGTTGATTTCACAGCTGCAGTGCTTAATCTTGGTTCCAAAACATTCTTAGCCGTGGTTCCAAGCAAAACCAGGCACTGCGCGACGCATACAGTGTTAGTTACAATGAAGCTAGTCGATAGAGGGCATTTTTGTCCATGAACATTTTTTGTCCATAATCACGTTCATGATCATGTCCATCTCACGGCTGGTGCGTGCCAAAAGAGGGTGCTGCCCTGGATGTGGTGCACGCAACGTGTATTGCACTGTCTGTTCGCATAAGTGGGATAAGTCGTATTACTGTACATTCACAAGATTACAAATACAGTTTCCGGTAATACGTAGGTATGTCAGAATTGTGATTTGGCAGAAATTTGTGAAAGTGAAAATGTGGAAATTTTCCACCAAAATCTGAAGGGTTTGGAGGTCTGAGTGTAGCAGTATACATGCTAAACATTTGACAACATCTCCATGTCAGAAATTTTGCTATATAATAACATTAAACTGAATCTGAAACTGACAACTTACATTTACACTGGCCCTTGGGAAGTGCTAGGGCATCACCAAAGAAACCAGCCAGGCATCTCTCACAGTTGAAACCACCAGTGTTATAAATACACTTTAAGCATTCACCAGTATCCCTGAACAAGAAACAGCCACATTGGTTTTCTTACAGAAACTGATAAATTCAAGGCAAGATGGTCAATATAAGGCCTAGGCTATAAGATGTGCTACTGCTGAGCGGAACTCAAAAATTCAGTTTTTAAAAGTTCGGCACAGCAATATCACAGCATTTAGCACGATTCAGCTCAGTAAACCAAATTTGGTATGGCAAGCCCTTTAGCTTGACAGGGCATGCCATGCTATCATTGTCCCAAATTGAAGTGGCTAAATGCAGCTCTATTTAAGTCTATTTAAGTAATTGCTGCACTATTGCCACACTCATTAGAATTAAGTTCGGCACGGCAGTGGCACGGCATCTAGTCTTGGCCTAAGGAAGGAGAAGCTGAACTTTACCATGTACATGCGAGAAATGCATGAAGTCATTTGAGAAAGGTCAACAATGTTTTCTTTGAAAGTGACTATAATAATCTAAATGAAAGCATTTTCCCTTCTTGGCATTAGGAACTATATCCAATTACTATAAAATAACAATTACTATGCAGCTCAACCTGGATGCTCATTTTAGCATCCGGGGCACACTGTGCGCCATATGTCTCATTTTGATATGCAACTGGGCACAAATCTATGTATATTTGCAATCTGTATATAATCTGATCTCATTATGTATTTCTTTGTATAATTTATTTCATCATGATTTTGTCAAACTGAACGATATCACAATGACTAGCTGACGATCCTTTGATACAAACATGCACTGAGACTCATTCATGGAATGCTGTATAAACATGTACAGTAGTATACACTACATAGAGGGATTGCCTTTCAGACATTTCAACTGGCAGACAGCAACTGATAATCGTCATTGAAAAGGCGCCATATATATTATTCATTGCACTATTTGCTTTATTTGAAAGATGTGGAAGGAATTCTTTTTCTTTTTTTTGGCAACAGAATGCATGTCAGGTTTGGCACGTGTGACAAAGGATTTAATTCCTGAAAATGCTGAAAAGCCTGAGTTCAGATAGTTGGGCATGGCAACAATGATAAACACATTATCCAAGAGCCTGCACAGGTTACAATCCTACTGCTCTGCAGCTTCTTCACCTGTCACAATTTCCAACTGCATTCTCATCAATGTTGCCATTACACTGACAAGGAGTACAGGCCCTGGGTTGCCCGTTAAGACCAAGAGGATCCCCAAAGAAACCATCAGCACAGAATTCACAGCGGTTACCTGCAAAATCAACAAAGCAAATTAAGTACATGTACCTGTAAAAATCTGCCATAAACCCGTACACAAGGGCCCGCTTAAGGGCCCTGGAAGCTCTGGGGTTTAGATGCTCTCTTGTGCAATCTCAGCCTATTTTGTAGCATTTTTGCACAAGATTTATGATGTTAGTGGGCATAAATATCGTAAACAAATTGCTAATATCAGAAATAATTTTGGTTGAATCGAGAGTAGTGAATGAGTCACAGGGTAACGTTTAATTTTGAGAATAATGTAGCATGCAAATACTGTGCATCAAAAGACAAATTTCCCAACTTTTCTTAAAGTTAATATTTGAAAGTAGGCAGTATTTCAAAATTTATGTTACATGTAGGTTTTTTGAAGCTTCATGACCTAGCATTACCATTATGGAAGACATGACGTTCATGGCCTCTGAGTTATATGACAGGAATTTTTCAGGATTTTCCAGGTCAAAAATTTGATTTTTCCAGGACTTAATTCAGTTTGGACACGCAAAACAATATATCATAATCAATACAATACAAGATTGTGAAGTTATAACAGCATACAGAAATCGAGCAGCGCAGTGAAGAAGACGTGACAAGTTTTCTAACAGTGACAACCGCAAACCCTGTACCACAAGGTAGGCCTAGCCTACACACAGCTGATCTTAAAAATTAACTTCTCCATGTCCATTCAACATTATGGTACAAGGTTTAACTCAGTCACAGTTTTACTTTTAGCTTTATTAGTTTATAATGACTCGAAATAATTAATTACGTATTAAATATAGTAAATAAATTTAATAGAAAATGATTTCATAATTATATCTAAAACTGACAGTTCACCGTGGAGCTACAAAAACGAAGGTAAAATTTAACTACAAGAAAGTTTAGTAATGATATCCTTGGTGCTCCACGCATACAAAATAGAAAAAGTCACATTATGAGCACCATCCAAAATTGATTTCGCTCATAGCGCTGCATGCAGCGAGGGTACTTTGGATTGTGTAGACGGTGCATGGTGATTGAATAATGTACAACTATATTACACCACGCAATAGCAGAAATGTAAATTTTCAGTCAGTTTATTAGATCATTTTTTATTTACAATGTTAATTGCTGAGGTCAGTGGAACACTAGTAACAATGTACATGATTTTCTCTGTGTTTCAATGAGCACAGAACCGGGAAGGCTACACTATTTTTAAGGCGCCTTGTGTTTACCTCCGCTCCAGCCGATTTTAACAATTAGGCTCATCTCTGCTACAGCCATTTTAAAGAAATTTTTAAAACTTGTAATTTTGAGACTGAAATTCGTAATTTGGAATCTACATTTAAATTTTGTAATAATTCCACCAAAATAGGAATGGTTGGCTGGTATGTGTACATATTAGCAACCCCCTTACAAACTTTACGGACAGTCCCTCATTTGTGCACACCATATCATTGGTTAAAATGATACAGTGTATGCATCAATTTTCAACTGAATTTGCATAAACCTCTATTATCCACACATGAAAGGAATGTACTTGAGTGTAAAAACATAGTGGAATGGTAATCAATTCTTTAACAGTGCACTGCAATTTGTTGTATAGTTTCTTGATTGAAGGACAATTTTCTTATCTAACTCCATGGAGTAGGAAGTGAGACAAGAAATTACTTCTTGACGTAAGAATTTCTTTCTTATAAAGAAAAACCTTTTTAGCGGAGGAATGTTAGGTATTATTTATTGCTGAGGGTCATGATCAGCACAATCAACTTACCCACATATCCCATAGGACAGTTTGTGCACATGACCTCCCCAGTGCTAGGCATCTGCATGCACTCACTGCCACCGGGGCATGGACATGGTTGGCAGTCATCATCACCACCTTGGGTAGCATCTCCATAGAAACCGGGCGCACAACGTTCACACTGATCACCAATAGTGTTATCCTGACAGATACAGATGCCTGGATAGGTAAAAAAGAACTTGATATCAGATACACTAAAAACACTATGGGCCTTCTTTCTCAGCACCAATAGAATAGTTAATTTGTACGGAGATGGGAAGTACTTTTATCAGTGCTACACTTCGTGCTGGAGCATTTTTCAATGTTGATGATGCTGGGCTGGCATGACTGTCATTTTTTCCGTTTTCAAAATCCTTCAAAAATTCATCATTTCATTTAACGGTCTTTTATAGCCGCAAGAAGTAATCTTCTGGTACTAATCTAAGTTGATAGGTGACCTTCATTGACGCCAGAGTATTTCAGCCAGGCCTGCAGCCTTGTAAGCAGAGCCCAGATTGTGCAGTGTTATATAACTGTCTTTTGTTCACGAACCTGGCTCAGTGCACTGCTGACCTCTTTTCAATAGGGGCCAGATTAGCGTGCAACGGTGCTGTGTGGCTCATCGCTGCGGTGGTGGAGCGCTTTTGACCCCGGTGGTAATCCACTCGCTCTCAATGCCCCAAACCCTGGTATAGGGTTTCNCTGTTTTTTTGTTTAGAGTACGGTCTTTTGTAACAGGGCCCTGTTTCCTTTGTCCGAGTTCGGAGACCCCGGCCACCCATATAAACCATATGTCTCCGATCCCGGAGTCCCAGACAGGAAGTGGTTCAGATATACATTTCCTCATTTTGCTCATTGCAAAAGTTTTGCTCATTGTTCAGGACCATCAACATAACATCTGCGAGCTTAATTTCTTCTGTTGCTGTAATATAATCCAGGAGAATCTTGCATCCAGGGTTTTAAACATAAAACCCATGAAATAGAAGCCAATGCCCAGCTGAAAATTGTCCTAGAAATCATTAGGACAGAAAGGTTTTTGGTCAGATTAAAAAGTTTCAATATGGTTGAAGCTGTGTATTTATTCTGTCGTGACAATTCACAAACCAACCCAGGGATACAGTTGATATTCAAATAATGTATGATTCAATATTCTTTAACAGCGTCAATACAAATGCGGTTTATGATTTAGTAAGAATTGATAATTGCTTCAGTTGAATTAACATGCTGCTACTGCATACAACTCACTGAATATTCATTTCAAAACCTTTTAGTTTGATTATGTGTCTTTGGTAAAATCCTTTACAGTTAATGTTGTGGAAAAGGAGCCATATAAAAATATTTTAAATGGATCACGTTGTAGCCTTTGCACACCATGTTGCCAGCATGCCTTGCAGCACAGTGCTGTAAGTAGTAGGTGCCAAGGTTCAGTTTGGGTTCAATTAAGACACGTTTCAGAAATTTTTTGCCGACCTTCGGTTCGGTTCGGGTATGTACACACATGTACGTACATGTACAACGCACGAGACATTGAAGAGCTAGCTATGAACATGCCGTATGTAGTACTTCTGTGTACAAAATAAGTTAAAGGGGATGGGCCATGTTGGGTTAAATTGATGTAATATGATAGTTTTCAACTGTCTTATAAACAATAAGTTGGATTATCCCCTTTATTTTATGTCATTAAATCAGCAAAACCTTCCATTTTCGGTGTGCTTTTTTCAGTCTCCCTCTGGGCTCTTTGCAAAAATTCATTGATACCCGTCAATGAGGGCAGCAGACAAATCTTGGCAAAAATGTGACGTCATAGGATGGACTCGACTTTCCAGACCAGAATACATAGTTCCGGCAAGGAAGTTGATCGGTCCAAGCAAGCGACTCGCAGTGTATGGTGAAAAAAATTGTCAGAATGAAACACCAACTTTGACAAAGTAGGCTGGCCTTTAACCATGGACAAAAAACTACACCCCCAAATGACTGAAACACACAACAAAACAACCAAACTGGCAAAACAGATAAAGCAGGAGATCATCCAGTGTTTTCACCCTTCATTACCCATTTTATACTGGCAGATGGGCTATGTTGGACCACATTGCGAAGCCTTGCACCCAAATATCATCTTGTAAACAGCTGCTTATTTTGTCCCAAATTTATCTCACTTTGAAGTGTATTAGCCACATCCTTTTAGTATTGCAGTACAGTTACGTTCAGTATCGTGATTACTGATGCACTGGTAAATTATTATGCCCCCATAACACATTCACAATAAATTTACAATGCATACTTCTCAATTCTGTTTCTTTACCTATTATGTTGCAGAAATCTTAAGGATTATAAGTTTGTGTATGAAGTCATGTAATACTTACCTGAGCTTTCTTCACAGAAGTCAGCATGGCCATTGCACTCACAGGGGATACACTGAGCATATGGTCCACCCCCAGGGGGATCCCGGCGGAACTTGCCATCACAAGATTCACAGAACTGGCCAATGTATCCCACAGGGCATTGACACAGTTCAACAAAGTCTACCCGCTCAGCTCCTGGGCCTACAGCCCTCCGCACAGTTGGGAAATCAAAGTTGTCAATGATACCTTGTGCTGTAAATGGAATAAAAGCAAGTGAATTTCTGTGCTTAGCATGCATGTATGTCAAAAATAATCACTGAAAACATTTATCAGAGCTGACAATTGGAATTCATTGACTATTTAACAACTTTGCTGTCTGGTATATTACTCATTATAAATATATGTTATTAAATGACACACAAATCCGGATGGAATTTGCAGAATCAACACTTTGAAACAGAAATGACTGCTTGAAACAGAACTTGCAAAATTCACCACTAAGAATGGCTTCAAAAGGAAAGAAAACTTTCTGCAAAGAACCATGAATAAATGCCAACCAAGCTCTTTTAAAATGCTTGCTTTTAATGAACAAATTATGGTGGCAATATGCTAAATTGCACCACTCCACCACATGATTGGGTCGTCCGCGCCGCGCCGCGCCACTACTGATACTTGCAGCATTGTCGCATCCAGGAGCCTCAGGGCTCAAGTGTGCAACGCTAGCGGTGGCTGGCAGAGCGCAGTACGGTACACGCGTTGGGCATTCACACGTGCACCGTACTAGCATTGAAGTCAAGGCGCAAACAAGTTCATTCTCACACATACGCTCATTGCACATGTGGGGAATTCAGTCTGTGAATCCACAGAGATGCCTTGAGAAAAGGCTAGTACTGCATGGCGAAACGATGAAACCGCTGCACCAAAACGGAAGACTAATTGCATATTTCTTAAATTAAATGAAACCTAGTAAGCTTGGTGTACCATAACTGAATGGGCACTCGGAAGTGTTCGATGAAAAGATAAGTTTTCAGTCAGAAAAATGCATTTTAAGGCTCAGATTTAATGTTAACTTTCTGAATTTTGTCACAGCACTGCCAAATAAATGGCAGGTCGATGTCTCACATACACATATTGTGATCAACGACTGTTGCATGCAAGACCTACTCTATGACTTGCCTGTACATGTATTTAAATGTAATTTGATTTTATACAGGAGGTGTGACTTGTCCGTTGATTAATCGTAGCGAGTTTCTGATGATCTCGCTGATGGGAAATCAAGGGGTGGGGGATGCCGTATTTCTTGTGTGGATTTTTTTTATTATCACTACAGAAAATTATTTTTCAAAAATTGGAAACATTACAGAGTATGTCCAAACAATATTTGTTTCTTTTCTTTCTTTTTTTTTAGGTGGGGGGTATGCTTGGGCAAATGTTTTTCATACATAGTTTAAAACTTGCTCTCCTTCTTCATGCTTACTAAGGTATGAAACGGAATTTTGAAATGAAAGTATATGGAACATCCCAGGAGCAATTTTTCCTGTACTACTAATGCATCATTACATCGAAATGAATTTGAACACATTGTGCCCTATATTCCATCATTCCGCGATACAACATTGTAGTTTAGTCTTTGTAGCATTTTTTTATTTCATGTGATTTTAAGTTTTGTTTAAAATTTCCACCAGATTTAAAATTTTCAAAAGAAATTTTAAAAGTAACTGCCATAATTCAATTCACAAAACATCACACGTACATGTACACACGCATATGTACAGGATGTTCTTCCAATGTTGACCTTGTCCTGTCTGAACTACCAACAGCCCACTGTACATAAACTGACTAATCTGGGTTTCCAGACTACATCATACTTATTACTTTGAAATTACCACTTTACAACAAATTGAAAAAAGTTTGAGGAGTTGAAAGTAAAAATGAGCCACCAATAAATCTCAACAGGTCCATGAAATGTAATTGTTATGAAGTCCTAGTAAATCCACCTTTGCATCCCATTCAATGCAATTTTCAAATTTTATTTAGCAATTTAGCAATAGACCGATTGCCCTCTAAATCAGGTGACCTATAGTGGGTATCTCTCTCATAGCAGTGTGTGTTGTGTTTTAACTGCTGTTCACCCAAAACAAAGCTGATTTTCAGTATGGAACCAAGCACATCAATAATCTGAGGATGGTACCTTCCGTCAGCTATATTTTTGGTAAGAATGATACTTATGACACACTTTGCAGTATGAGGACATTGTGTATGTTGATATTTAATACCCACTATATGTCATGTGACCTAGCAGGCACAATCACTCTATTTTAAAGGGTATCAGGTGAAGCAGCAGGTACCGCAAACTATTTTCAAGATGTATTTTTGCATTGGGGATTGTTAATTTATATAACAGGTTTTGCCCTTACCCAATGATTATATTAAGAAACACTGTTTGCTCAGTGCTTGTCCGAGAGCTTGCGAAGAAAGTCACAAGCTTACTCATCCCACCCGAGTAAGCTGGCCAGCCGACACCGGCAAGCTCGTCTGCACTGGTAAGCTGGAGGTTGTGGGTTCCAGAACTGCCCGAGTGAGCTTGTGACCTTTTCGCAAGCTCTCACACAACCACTGAGCATACAGTGTTTATTAATATATACGTTAGGTAAGGGCAAACCTGTTATATAAATTTTACATCTGCAGCACCCAAGGGTTTTAAAAAACCAAAACCTAAAAGAGCCAGGGTATTTTGGCCCCGCTCACAGCCGGTTGGGGGCAGATTCCAATCCCCAGGAACTAGGTGTTTCATACACAATTTTTTTTTTAACTTGGTTTACATGAAAAGACACTCATTATCAGTGTAACAGTGAAGTTTGATCTTAATTGGATAAGTGGTTTGTTGTTACGGTCACTTGAAGCTCAAGGTTATATGTGTGCCAGCCTGTGTGCATTGAGCACCACAATGGAAAAAGTATACACTTTTGGCTGACCTGTCTCACAAAAACTGGCGCTGTGCAGCAATGGTATGCTCGATTTTCACAAAAGTGGTGCCAAAATGACTTCAAGGAGTTACTCTAAAAACTCATAAAGGCTCAGCTCTTCAAAAAAAAGCTACTGTGATAATATCAGAAAACATGTAGAGGGGGGCATTGAATTCTACCCCCCCCCTTCTAGGGTTAGGAAATGAACTTGACAAAGAAACACACACAGTATGTACATCAGTGTTGTAGTCAAGACCAGGCAGTCCAAGACCAAGATCGAGACCAACCTTCGAGACCAAGACCAACACCAGGCCAGAAAAAATAATTTGAGAACAAAACCAAGAACGACAGTCAGAGGCCAAAACTGACCAAGACAAGGGGTCCAAAGACTAAGACAAGCGTACTCGAGACCAAGACCATGTTCCAACTGGTCTGGTCTCAAGACAAAAAGACCAGTCTTGACAACCACAACACTGATGTACATATGGGTTTATGGATGCAAAATTTACGGTTGCACATAAATTCAGAGCATGTCAATCTGTTACCGATGGTGTCAGTTTGTTATCAGGCATATATTTGAGAGCCTCCTTTTCTTCAACAGTGATTTAGGAAAACAAGCCGGGCCAAGTCCCAAGAACATGCTCTTTTTATTGATTGCTGTATGAGCAATATATCTACTTCATTTATTTTTGTATTCATGTTTATTTTATATTCTGAGAATACTTTTGCTGAAATGTACACACACTGCGATTGTACACTGTCCACCGAATGTCTGGTTTCACTGTGGTTGCCTCGTTCGGTCATGCATGACACAACAATCTTCAACATAATATTTATGGGGCTACCTCATTAACTTTCTTAGCACGAGTGCATTTTCGCTTCCGTTGCCTTAATCCTTTGCAACAGGGCCACACCGTGGTGAGCGCTTGCAGTCAAACCGCGACAACATTTTGGACAAGCTCCGTTTCTTGCTGGCCTTATGTTCTTAAGTTGGAAATGCTGACATGTATTAGCAAAGCAAGAAAGCTTAATTTATTTTTTTTCTTTAAAATTCACAATACAAATTAAAATGTATTTTTACTCTACATACAATATAATCATTGCATTTTGAAAGATAAGTTTACGGAAGAAGGTGCCCATTGAATACTACATTTTTTGGTATTTGTGAAGAGCCCTAACCATTCAAAATTGCACAAAATTGTTCATTTTTGTTTGCTGTTGATCAAATTTTTTGTCTTTGTTTCTTGTTGACTAATTCCATTTTTATCTCAGGCATTTTGACTGTACATGTGTATTTTCAGTGTACGAATTATCATGCTTCTGTATTATTTGTTCTTACCTTCCTCAGCATAAGTTGCCCTGATCATGACAGCTGTCAGGTTAGACAGCAGACGCTGTAGATCAAATGCTGAGGGCCTCTGTACCCAACCTAACTCATCTTCCTCTCGCAATCTGTGGGGTGGTAGAGGAACTTGTCACATTAGGTAAAATGGTTTAAGAATTATTCATTAACCCTAACCCACTAGGGCCTTTTTACTAGGGCACATCCTCAATCCTCAAAAATCCTATAATTACCCAACTTCAAAAACTGCATTCAGCCTCAAGCCTCCAAAATCCTCCAGCTTTTAAACGGTTGATAAAGCATCAGCAGTGTGCTGTATCCTAAAAACTTTTCTGGTTTCTCTTGAAATGTAAACTTTCATGAAATCAGGTCCCTTCTCCCTTGTTCTATTGATTGACCATTCACAATCCACACTCATGCTGAAACCTATGCGCACACTGCACTGGCTTATCATGTTCTGTGCCACCTCTTGCAGCATGCTCCACGCATACATCAATCCCCATATAAGAGGACAACTACTACTCCTGGGAGGCACATGGCTGGAGGAGTGTTTGAAAAAAATAAACTTCTTGAACAAAATCATTGAAAATTTATAATTTTATCAACTTCTGTTTGCTTTCTGACTCAAGGTATTTATTTATAAATGGGAATAAACATTGTTTTGTGAATCTCAAACAAATAAGTGTTTGGCTGGTTGTTGCTTAAGGCCAGCAAAGCACCTATATATTCACATATGAAACCAGTGACAATTCACAGGGACTTAAGAAAAATTTTCACCGTTGAATTTTTTGCTTAGGAATTCACATACAAGCATTTTGATTGATAAGGCTTGAAGATTTCAGAAGCCTACACAATTCACGTTATGAGTTGAAGTGTACATTAAAAGCTACAAGTATACTTGCGAACAAATACGAAGCAATTTGGGAATGTCATTTAGTATGGAACAACATGTCATTACAGAACATAGTAATGCAAAATTACAAAATTTTTTTCATGTGCTCCTGAAATGTAGGAAAAATGCAACAGTTATAAAACTTGGAAAAAATTCCTTATGTATGTAACCATTCTGTTGTGGAAAGCTACCCCTTTGGGAAGAAACATAATGCAAAAGCTGAAGTGCTCTGGGCAAACTGTGACAAGTTGTATCTTGTCAAGTAAATCTAGGATGGTCATTTGTAATGAGTCTTTCGGTATGTTAATGGTGCATGCTCAAAAGAAGAGTGTTGTAGGTCATTCAAAAACATCAGTGTGCATGTACAAGGTCAGCCACAAACCAACTCACAAGCACTGAACTTGTTCAAACAGGTGCAAGGTCAGATGTTCTGCTCTCAAATGACCATGTCTATTTGCATTAATGAACTGGCTGATTTTTGCACATGTTACGAACAGAAACAGGGCAGTTGCTTGTCTGAAATATTGCATTTCAGACACTCAAACAAATCCTCTCTGACAAAAATAGCCACTACCCACTTGAAAGTGTACTTCTGAGGCAAGACACTGGGGGCGGGGTTCTCCTGGGCCACGATGGGTGCTGAGATGGTCAATCCACTACCCATTAAAATAACATCCTCCACAGTCAAGCTTGGCTCTGCCCCCACATGACGAAATGTGAAGGTCATATCCTGGCCATACGCCAAGCGTTTATCACCCAGGTATTTAGCTGATTGGAAACAAAAGAAAGGTTAAATGAATCCAATGGCTTAAAGTAAGTGATTAACAGTGTTTTTTTATGGCCTACAATGTATCAGGGCAGGAGGTGTTGACATCAAGGCACTAGTGCTTATGTTGCTTCAAAGGCAATCACGGTTTTTAGAGGAAGGAGTAATACAAAAGATGACACTCTTTTCACTCATTTAAAAAAATTTCATGAACTAAGACCAAAATAAACAAACTGTAAGTTATTCAAGGATCAGATGGAATTTCAGGCTATTCACAGTGAAGGACAGCAACAGGTGGAAAGGCTGAGGTGGAAAGAGAGATATATTCCTTCGCTTGGTGCTACCGCAAGCCTTTCCACCTGTTGTTATTCAAGGATACTGTTTTAAAAGCATGACAGCTGGCGTAATTTTTTTTCCAGAAGAGTTAGGGGCAATTATCATATACGGGCGTAGTTAACAGCAAGCTCAAACAATTTAGTGCACACTTAAAAACTTAAGTGCGAAGGTATATGCCAAGCTTTACTTTCCTATTATAAAAACAACCTCCAACCAATTCCCCTCTAAGAAAAAATAATTACTACATATAGACTCAAACTCTCGGCTTGTTGGTTCTGAATATAATGCTCTTCTAACAGAGCTACCATGCAAGTTGGCCAGAAAAACAATTTTGTTGTGTCTTAAAGGTTTGTGTACCCCATATATGATAAATGTCTCCAACCTTCCTACAAAAAACTTATGCGCAATGGTTACGATACACCCATTTTATTAAAATTACCCTTAACCTTCCAAGGATAAAAATTACGCTGACAGCTGCAGATGAAGGTTAAGTCAAGTCAGGAGACTGAAGTAGAATACAATAGGAGTGCATTATGTATCTACGTCGTCAAGGTACTCCAGCAAAGCAGTTAATTTGCATCCCAACAAGTCTAAAATTGGTAATCCCCATGAAAGATATGATCGGCAAAACTGTGGTCTGAAAGTGATCTAGTTGGGTTATTTTGACAAATGTTTCAGGTAGAGCATGCAGTATGATTGATAAAACTGGTACTGTATATCTTATATTTGGCATGGGGGCGATGGTAAACTGGTACTGTATATCTTATATTTGGCATGGGGGTGATGGTAAACTGGTACTGTATATCTTATATTTGGCATGGGGGTGATGGTAAGAGTATGGATGCAATCTGTGATGTGTTGTCTCCAACACTGTATCATGGTTAATGTGAACATGTCCGTGGTTGACTTTGTAGAACATTATTAATCTGGACGTTACTCTTCTGAGCTCAAGTAGTGGCCAGCCTACATGTAGATCATGAAGCATAGCAGTGACACTTGCTTAGTTGTTCAAGCACTGTCTTACACAAGATAGGTGGATGCCTTCTGGCTGTTTCTTTTCCTCTTCTGTAAAAGAGGACCATCCACAGGAACCATCTTGAAGTTTGGGACGAATCAAGGGCTGGTACAGGTGGAATTTTACAATTCACTGCTTAGAGTTAGTCCAAGGTATGAATGACTTGATGTTATTTGGAGGTTCTTTCCATTGTTGTTGTACTCTTGGATGATTGGATTTTTTTCAGTTGTTATGTGCTTAGATAGACATTTTTCAGTGTTGAATTTCATGTGACACTCTCTTTCCCATCTACAGAGAGCATCAAGATCATTTGGGAGCAAAGTATTTGATTTTTCAAGGCAACTCTCTTTCATCACTGTTGTTTGTTCTGGCACTGAAGCCACCACTGTCTATGGCTCTACAAAAGGTCAGTGCCGGATATGAGATGAAAAAGAATGGCTGCAGAATTAATCATCTCCTCTTCATGAACGACTTGAAGTTGTTTGCCAAGAGTGAGAAGGAGATTGATTCTCTTGTGCAGATGGTTCGGGTGTACAGTGGGGACACAGAAATTCAGTTTGGTGTGGGGAAGTGTGCAGTCTTGACTTTGAGAAGGGGGAAGAGGGGGGATTTGTGATGGCATTCTACTGCCTGATGGGTTGTGGCTGAAATCATAGGGAGAATGAAGGATACAAGTATCTTGGTGTAATGGAGGGGGACTTCATGATGAACGACAAAGTAAAGAATGGGTTAAGCATTCTATCTATATCTATCTATATCTGCAGGGTAAAGAAATGTCCGAAGTTGAAGCTGAAAGGGGTCAATATGGTGAAGGTAATCAATATCTGGGCTGCGTTGCTGATGAGATACTATGCTGGGATTGTTGACTGGACTAAGGTTGAGTTGGAGTCTCTTGATCAGAGGGTAATGTCAGCAGGTTGTACTTGCCGAGGACCGGAGGACGGGGACTGACGAGTGTGGCGGATTGTGTAAACATTAAGAAAAATTATGCCATGGGAAAGGAAATGGATGCCACTGAATATAAGAGGAAAGGTTTAAAGACTGGGAAGGGAAGCCACTCCATGGGAATTTCTGAGGGATATGGAAGAGGCGGCAGGGTACAAGACCTGGGGATGGTTGAAAAGAGGCGACTTGAAGAAGGAAACGGTGGGTTCGATAACTGCGGCGCTGGATCAGGCACTGGGGATGAACGTCATGAATGCCAGGATAGAGAAAGCTGACTTATCTCCAATGTGCAGGATGGGGAAAAAGAAGAGACTGTGTTTCATTTGGTTTGCAAATGCAGCAAGACTGCCCAGAATGCATATAGGGGAGGTACAACAAGTTAGCCAAGGTAATCCACTGGGATGTGTGTCAGAAGCATGGGGTCGAGATCAAGGACAAGTGGTAGGAGTATGTCCCGGAGAAGGTTCTGGAAATGGAGGAGATAAAGGTTCTTTGGGCCTTCAACATTCAGACTGACTTAATTTAAAATTTCTTGCAACTGTTAGTGTTTCCACTGTTCAAAGACATGTTAAAATGAAAGACTAGTTGGACAAAAGAACTGAACCTATTTACAGTGCTGTTTAGTGCTGTACTGGTCTACAATGAACAGTTTAGATGTATTTGCTTTAAAGTCAAAAGTAAAGATTTATTTTGGATGAGTAGTTTTACAGAGAGACTCAAGCACCAAATGTCAACTCCCAAAACCTACAAGTGTACGCACCAAGCTATAAATAAAAATGTGGCAATTTTTTCTCAAACACTTTAACTTTTAGACTTGCGACATGCAATGTACCCATTACTGCTTGACAAAAGTTGGTTGACTTACGCTTTGATGAAATCAAACAAAACAAGATTCAAGCTTATGATGAGCATGCATGCATGCATGAGTGAACAAACATTGGCCGCACTAGACTTTCTAACTCCGAATGCATCAATGAAAATGGGATCAGGAACCAGATAGCAGCGGCGCGAGCAAATTCTTTAAACACGTGCTCGAGCCTGAGCTCAGGGCATTTTCAAAACGAGTGGATTAGACTTACTTGTCAGCTTCGCTGATTCCAGCCATTTGATGCAGTATTCTAAATTGCATGCCAGACTCTGACTGGGACCAGCAAAACTGAAAACCACAGCTAATCCATTTCAAAATGCCGTTAAGTCCCATACCGGTCACATTCTGGCTGTGAAGTACATGTACATACAGTATGTGCAGACAGATTCTGGTGAACTCGCATTGCCAACTTGTCAATCTTAATCATGAGGAAATATCTGTAATACATAGCATCTTCCCTTTCCGCTTTCGTCACTTCACCATGTAGCATGGCATATTCACAATCTATCTCCAACCATGAAAACTTCCTTAAATTTCTGGCACCTCTATCAACAGATAGGTCCCCATCTCGGTCAATCCTGTGCAACATCCCCCAAATCAACCAACATTTCTGTAAAAGCCACACAGAATCCACCTCAGGGTGGTGATCCACCCTGCAAAAGTTTTGCCACCATGTAAAAATATTAGTAGTATTATAGTATTTAAAATCTTATGTAAGGTAATAAAATCGAAGCATTTAAGAAAAATTTGATTAATTCCAATGCACAGAAGGCAACCTACCTGATGCAACAAAGTAGTAGGGACGATTGCTGTCAGAGGCAATGCCAATGTCTCTGCGAATGCTGTTATACACCAAAACACCCTCCTGACCATATCTACCCATTGCTCGCCAACCCTCATCATCTAAACACAATGAAATATGGGTCAATTAATTAATAAACACACATACAGGTACTGGTACATGTACAAGGAATCTTCATAAAAAGCAATCATCTAACACTTGATTAACAGTGCACTCACTCAAAAAGAAAATTACATCTATTTTGTCACAGTTCTAGATCACTGTAAAAAAGGGCGGCTTTTGGCATGCACCTGTATCTCCTCAATGAAGCCTATTTCACATTGATACAGGTAAGTGTGCAAACATTATGAAACCCTTTATTCCAGCCAATTGGAGCAAACATCACAAACTGTGATGAAAGAATCAATGAATGTTTTTGATGGTAAATACTTTAGGACCTCATATTCAGAAATGTTTGGGGGAAGTCCAACAACTTTTTTCAACCTTTTGGAAAGCTTGCGGTGATACTTTGCAAAGTTGTGAAAGATGATTCAAAGCCTGCACGTAACATCTTAGTTTTGACCTATGCACACTGCTATTTCAAGTAAATCTGGTTGATTACCTATCACAACTGTCTTGACGAATTGCTTCAAACAACTGAAAAATTTGCAATCTATGTGTATCAAAGGAATTTGTACCTGTATTAAACTTGCTCTGCAGGTAGGAGAATTCATACCCAGGGGCAGAGGAACAGTCAGAGGAATGACCATGACAGAAGCAGGACATACATCCAAAGGGGTCATCCTCCTGCAAGTTGAAGTAACCTGATTTGCATCTACACAGGGAGGAGTATCAATGAATATTGTTCCATTAAGTAAAAAAAAATTGACAATGTGGAAGAAAATGACAAGAAAATGACAAACACCTGCTGTCATTTAAATCCATTTTCCAATGGCAATCTTGCTTATTTTGCTCAAAAATCTTTAGTCTTCCATCCAATTATGCTGAGTGCTACTGTACACTGATAGTGGTATATTTAGACAAAACTCATTTGTTCAATTGTAATTTTCAGTTAAACTGCTTTGCCACAATTTGTGTGTATGTAATATATTACAGAGACATACATGTATGCAACAAATGTGTGTACTCATAGATTTATTATTTTTAATAATGAATTATTGGTTGTGTTTGTTAACTTGAGCAAATAAGTGCCGCAACTTTTAATGTGCCTTCGTAAAAATACCGCTGGGGTTTGGCCGATGCGGCCACTCCAGTTTGACTGAGTTGCCAACCATCCAAAATGCGCTTTCACCACTCTGAAATCGCTCATGCAAAAATAAGTTTGCACTTGTTACGTTGAAATAAACATGAATTATGCATCATGTACCATGGAGAAGCAGCGACCGCAGGTGCTTGAGAGGGCTGTATTAATAAGAAAAGGGTCAGCTTACTTTAAGTGCTCATGGGATTGTGGAATGATGCACTGACTGTGTTTGTTACCAACTATGCAACCACAGAGGAAGGAATCTGGGGCTATGCAATGATTAATTTTAGTACCAACATGTTACCTGGGATGCAAGGGGAAACAAGTAGCCACTTGAGCACTGTTTATGGGTTCTTTGGTATTAAATCTAAAATCATTTTTAATCATAATATCTGTGTTATGTAACTTGTACGATCAATAATAAGCACCTGAATATTTAAGTTTGCGAGAATTAAAATGCGCATTGAGATGGTTTGGCAAGGAAACTGTGGAACTGAAGAAAACATCCTCAGAATTCACCTTGATCGTGGCGACTATAACTCTTGCCCCCTGGCAAATTTAAAGTGGCCCCAAATCACTTGCATAACCCGGTGAAGGTCATATGTCTCATTTGACAGTGACAAAATGAATGCTAGCCTTGGCCTGTACATGCCTCTGTTGTTTGAATTATCCCACCTCTTGGTAAAGTTTCAAGGGATGTGGTTCCAGACTATGTTTTTATGCCCGCCCAATGGCGTTGATATCACTGTTGTGTACAGTATGCTTGTGGGAGCGACATTCGTGCATTGCACTGCACCACAGGCTTCATGTGGCTGTGGTTGTTGAATGAATAGCTGGAAGGGGATATGAATCAACAAGGGTACCTTGTTGGTACATCCATAGACATGTGGATGTACCAATAAATGGAACCTACTTAATGCAGCTGCACATGTACCCACTATATACAGCATTACAGGCATCTTTTTAAGTCAGGCACCCAAAAATACTGTACACCTAGCAAAACAATTTTTGTCTTTCATTATGTTCGAAAATTTGGTCCCAAATGGGTCATATTGAACTGACAGATTTCCTTTAAACAAATAAATGAACATGTACAGTACAAATTTATGGATTAGGTTTTTCATGATACGTTTTAGGTTTATCTTTTCCACAAAAAGTGCAGATCATTTTTGTCAATAGGCACACAGATGTTGCACAGCTCCACCCTGTCCCCCATTATGCATTCCCTAGATTGTTTAGTCCCACACCCCTTGGCAGTGTTTCAAGGGAAGTGGTTCCAGACTATGTTTTTATGACCAGCCAAAGGCCATGATGTCACTGTTGTGTACAGTATGCTTGTGGGAACAACACTTGTGCCTTGCACTGCGCCATAGCTTCATATGGCCAGGGGATCAGGAGGTGGGTGAGCAACCGAAATGCACCAACAACATGCATGCATCAACTACATAATGCATACTTTTGTTACACAATTTACAAAGTAAAAAAACAAAACTACAACGTAAAAGAAAATTAAAAAGAAACCACCTCTAGAATCATCTTAAGCGGCCACACATGTTAAACAGAAACTTAATCAGAATCAGATATCGGATACAATCCACCGTGGTGTGATTTTCCTTGGATCTATTCCAAGTTCACAAAGCAATGGGCTGGTCTACATACAGTAGATGGTACGGTATGGACCTTGTTTGTCAGGTTGCTGTCTCCTCGCACTGCATGTGGAATTGCATGAATTGTAGTAGGCTAACACCAAAACTGTGAGGTTTGTCGTCTGCTGACATGACAGCGCAGTGGATGACAAACTGTTCAGGGGGGTAGCAGTGGGCCCGCACATGCATACCTATGGTCTAGGTCTACCACTGTCAATATCCTGCCACTACCAGTCCATAGTTTGGGTATTTTTATTTTTCTAATCTGTGTAATAACAAAAGACCCCACCTATCCCAAAAGTAGAAACCAGTAAGTCTTTACATCTCTGTGGAGTAAAATCATTAGTTTTGTAAGGTCATATCTCGGTTCACAAAATGACAGTATCTCAGTTGACACATCAGCCTCCTAAAAAGAACACTGTGTCTCAGGAATATAAAAGCTGGGTATGACCGAAGATATTTAGGACCATTTTTCAACTCTACCCTTGAATGGAAACTCCCAAAACCGAAGAAGTTCATCCTGGTCTACATCTACACAATCCTGCCTTTTTTACGCCATACAAAACCATTTTCAAAAGAAACTGGGGAACTTTTTATGTTAATGAGTTCGACAAAATTTTCACTTGAACTAGTGTAATGCACCCCCATGTGATTTCGATGCACTTTGTCAACATATCTGAATATCCCGTCCGAGTGTCCTTAGCACATAAAAAATTTTCCTATTGGCTGAATGATCACACAAAGCACATACAATTTTGTTTGACTCATGAACGTTGATCTCTAAGCATAATTAATTTTCAGGTCGCCTGGATTCTTGTGCTGCTCAGGATGCAACCACACTTTATTTCTTTTTCCTTGGTCTAAAAATGTTAAATAAATTAGTCAAGTGATCCTCATTTTAGAAGCGATCCAGTGTGGAGTGATTTTCCTTGTCACTGTCGCTTACACTGTGTTTACACTTGATCCGGCGAGGAGGATCAGATCTGGCATGAAGGATCAGTTCTGGATCAAAAACGTTTGTAAACGCAATGCAGGATCAGATGCTGATCCCGGGATCTGATCCTCCTCTCAGGAAGGATCAGAACCGGTTCAGATTCCCCGCGCGGGATAAATTTGCAAGTGTAAATGTAACGCTGGATCAGATCCCGGAATTTGACGTAACTACATCCGGTGCAAGTCTTGAAGTGAGCGAAAAGCAAGTCTGTGTCATTGTGAAGACCTACATGTCATGTATACTTACATGACATTGTACACGCACCATACATATGCTGTTGGTCCGGCCGCTGCGTACATAACCAGCATTATGCTGGTTCCCAATTAAGCCTGTGTGCTTTTGTCCTGTGAGTTGGTAGTAAACTGGTACATGTACTTGCCCATTCCCATGCTTTATCCGCGTCGCCTTTAGTGACTTTCGTTACTTCGGCATATCGCTGATCCAAAACCTTCCATTTCCCCATTTTTCATTGCTTAATCTGAGACTACGTAAGATAAGACAACGAGACGTATATACAGCGCGTAAGTACATGTAATACTGGCTGACGTTTTGCTCCAGTGCGCATCATCAGTGAACTGTTTGCATAACCTTTGCCCTGAAGTTGCAGTGCTTCATCGATGCCACGCGGAATCAGGATCCAGTGTAAATGCGGCACAGATCTGATCCCCTCGCTTGATTGCTCTCGCAGGATCTGATCCTCCTTTGTAGGATCAAGTGTAAACGCGGCGTTAGTTTACATAGTGATTGGCCAGTCTATTGTGAATGGAATGTGCATTGCAAACGCCTGCCAATATATCCACGTTGCTATGGACCTTGTTGGTTGTTGTTCCTCGGCAAGTATTATCATAGCATTAGGCCTATGTATTTAGTACTACTATCAATTCCCTCAACATTTTTTTTATTCCACTCTTACAGAGATTTCTGAAATGCAGTGTTTTCTTTTAAATAATCACAACACAAGATTGTTTTAAAGTTGAATAACAGGATTGTTGGCATTTTACCCAAGGTCAAAGCAAATCAAGAAAAGACATGTACAGTGTAAAACTACGGTATGTTACATTCTGGACAATAACAAAACAAGACCGGACATGTCCCAAAACTAGAAACTTATAAGGCTTTCACTCACACACATCTCTGAAGAGTAAAATTATAAATTTTGGAAAGTCAATTACCAGTTCACAAAAGGCCAGTATTTCAGCTGACACAGCCTCTTGAAA
Organism: Acanthaster planci; assembly: GCF_001949145.1. The sequence goes on along the minus strand of NW_019091543.1, from coordinate 398,941 downwards.
AGAAGACTGTGTCTCTGGAATGTAGAAAGCCATGGTCACAGCCAGAAAAGACTGAAGATTCTTCCTGCGCCGAGCCGACCACATTTGCAGCACACTTACTGCTGCTATAGCATTCTGCACATATTCCCACAACAATAGGGCCTTTTGCTAGGCACTTATATTGATATGTAAAGTAGGGAAAAAACTACAGCAGACGGCTGGTTGCTAAAGTTTGGCAAAATTGCAGTGAACACAGTCAAACCCCGGTTCAACCTTTTTGCAATGGCACTAACACTGGTTAAAAATCCAGATACAATCATACCACAGTACTGCTTCCCTCTCTGATGGAAATGCTGTCCTTACCTGTCACATCTACGCCCTTCTACATTGACCTTACAGTTACAAAATCCGGAAGTACTATCACAGCTTGGTTCATTGTTGACACTACCTGCTACCACACACTCACAACTCCTGCAACAAGGAAAGAGACATACAGCAGCTTCAGTGTTGGATCAGTCAGAAATGAGATTATAGTATTGAAGAGTTTTGTTTTATGTGGGTCTTCATTGCTGCAAGGATTTTGAACCTGAAGTTTCAAGGGGCACAAATATCTTATGGATAGTGCTACTGCCAAACCGAACTTTGACACCTACTTGCAGCATTGCTTATGGATGGCAGGATTGCAAGTGCCATACACTGAATATAACGACCCAACTCTACGCAAAATGAACGGTGGTAGGTTAAGCATATTAATACAATCTTGATCATTAGGTGCAGTTAAATTTATTTTAATTAAATGCATATGGAATGTGGTGCAAATGGGGACTGACAGCTGGAATTCCAGAGTGAGATTTTTTTGTAATTTAGTCATCCCCCATAAAGCTGTTGAAAAGAAATGAAATTACACAAAAATGTACAGATAAGATCATAATATACATAACTGCAGCACACTCTGACCTCTTTGAGCTTAACTAACTTTAACCTGTTACACAATCTGCGTGTTTACCTGTCTTGAGATAAAACTCTTGAGTGTGGACTCAAGACCTTTATGGGGGGGGGAAGCATGGGGTAACATTACTCAGCAAGACTGCTTGAAGCAGATTCAACAAGTGTTCAACTCAGAATACATTATATGTGACCCACTCTGCAAACATGAATCTTGAGTCAGTGGAGCCACTTTAAGTTTTACTTTGTATTAGATTGAGGAATTAAGCTCTTTGTTTTGATGTGTCACTCAGTTTGGGGTGATGGAAATGGACGTTGTGTAGATGTTAAAATGTTGAGGATTCCTGTTGTGTAAACATGGTGCAAGATTCTTTCAAAGGCCTTTACCCCTTTGCGCCAGGACGCGGATAGAGCCGTCGTAAAAATTGAGATCCTCAGCCCGCTTTTCAGCTAGTATTCTCGGTCCACGCTTGAGCGAACACAGTGAAAGAAGGCAGACCCTGGCTCTTGTATATGTGGTAGTTGGTCTTTGTGCGAAAAGACCGAATTTGCATCATAATCACTAACTTCACAATAGTCCCCACTTTGAAAAGAGGCAACAGGAATGTGGAAGCTTAAGTAGAGACGCATGCCACTGAACAATCAGCCTTTTCACCATGTAATTCAAAACGTGCAGAGCACGCAGGGCCACAAACCGAGAATCTGCGGTTTGGCAAGTGGCCTTCGTGGCCAAGCGAGGCTGGAATTCTTGGAGTCGGCTTTCAGGAAGAAATTCCTGTCGTCAAGGGATTAAATCAATGAGGCTCTCTAGTGACAAGTGGGTCACATAAACCTATTAAGCCCCTTTGAACATTTTTCTTAAAATAACTATAACACTATTAAAAAAAATCTCTATGGGTTTCAATGAACATTTTTGACAACCTTTGCTACTTGCTTGATTTAAGTTGCTAAATCTCTTGAGAGCACCTGAGGTATAATCACGAGAAAACCAACACAGCAACGTGCACGTATTGTTTGCAAGCAAAATGGAAGCAGTATCTTCTATAAAGAAAAATTCAGGGCTTCCGTGAGCGTGCATATTGGCGTATTTTATGCAATGAAAATGGAGAATACGAAAATAACTTCGCATAAAAAAATGCATTCATTTTGACCCTCAATACTTTAAAAATGTCACTTTTTTACTGTAAGACGTCAAACACGTTGTAAAGAGTGCACTTTTAATGTCACATGACTGGTCACATGATGACGTAATTATCACATGAGGTCAATTTTTGTCTAATGCACTTCCCTTTCTAGATACCTGCAAGGTTTCAACCAAATCGGACATGTCTTTCAGGAGATATAAGGCTTTGAAGTTTGCTCCTTTAATGTTATGTCAGCTGACACCGTATGATGTCATTATGACGATGTTGTTCTTTGACCCTCTCTAGTTTGGGGACTTAAAGAGTGCATACTTAAGGACGGCATCAAAAATAAGTTTACCGTTTGCACGCGTGCAAATGTCAGGAACGCATTCTTTTGTTCGAGCCACCTAAGATGGCACGCAAGGGAACGGGCCCTCCTGTTCCCTTGCGTTCCTTGACAACAAAAGGCCTGTCACGGTCTGTGCACACAGCAAGACGTCTAGGGTGCAATAGTGGCACAAAAGGTATCCAGAGAATGGTATACGCTTACTGACACTTGTCCATTGGTGTGAAATAAAATTCTTGGCAAACACTGAACAGCGGGATTGTGAAAGGTTTGGCCAATATTCTCATTCCTTTTAATTCTCAGAAGCAAAACACTGTCGGTTAAGCTCAACACGATCAGGGCCTCTTATTAACAAAAAGATACACACTGTATAAAGTTATGGAATACAAACACCCGCTGGGTCTTAGCTGGAGGGATTGTGATCGCCCATTATTTTATTCGGTATATGAGGCCTGCCTAACCAACTTAAAAAAAAGTCAACACTTCTGGCGTCAGATTAGAATTGGGGTAGGATTATTGCCCGGCCTATGGAATTATTTTTTCAGTGCCTCTATCAGACAGCATAAACAGCCTTTTTTAACAAAAAATCCTCAACAGTTTCTGAAGATAGACAGCCGAGATAATGTAATGTGTTCCACGGGAGACAATGAGACTAATTGATTATTTTTAGTGGTAACGTCTTTTCTTTCTTCAGAAAAGATGAGATTTTTGTGGAAGAGGTTGTTTATAAATTTCGAGGCCTGGAAAATGTGTACTTGTA
>NW_019091543.1:360294-392918 GCF_001949145.1 Acanthaster planci | reverse complement strand
GCAAAGGTTTTAGCAGCGTCAACGATACCGGAATAAAGCTCGGCCACAGCAGGACGACCCTTCCTCCTCCCTTCCTTAGGTTTAGGCTATGTACGTTTGCGTTTTGGACTAGCTGTAAGACAGCTGATATCGACATCTGGGCGATTTGCTATAATTTCTCGCAGTGGTGAACTCATTCCGGATGAAATACATGCGATTCATCAAACTAAAGTGAAAGAAGACAGAATTGGTTTTCTTTTCCCCAGCCTATTAAGAGACGGGTGCTATCTTCAAACCCGCCCTGTTCATCCTTCACTGGGCCATCAAACAATCTCAACAAAAGCTTGGTTTTAATTGTTGGAGAGCATGAATTTCGTGGTAATGCCTTGGAACTCAGTTTATAAAAGGGGGATTGTGGAGGTAACGCCTTTCGATGGATGGGTAGAATTGAGGCGGAAGAGCTCTGTGATTTAGTTTCATAAAGGGTCGGACTGGCGTATTGTGAGCTGGTACCAACTGGGGGTAATCCTCCCAGCAACCCCCATTGACAGTTGGATCTTACACTGGGATAGATTATTGCGGTAACGCCTTGTGTCGTTCGCGTGTAAAGCACCACACAAAAGAACTGAACTACGAACCAATCAGCTTGAGCATCATTGCTCTTTGGCACCCGTTTCAAAGCCATGCAGCTCACTGGAGCAAAAACATCATTTCGTGGGCATCCTTTTAAAACTGCAGCCTCTGTCATTTAAAAGACAGTTGCCCGAGGAAAAATGTCTGCAAAACTAACAATTAGATGGCTCAATGAAAAATGGCATGGCATCGAAGATGTGGTTCGGAGCAGGGTGAAATCTTGCCATTCCCTAGAAATCGGCATGGAGGTTCGAGTGAGCTACAAATCCAGTCACCACAGAGCAGAAATTGTACAACTCGGCAACAAAAGTAAGTCAGACTGCAGTTTTGATGTGTTCAGATTCACTGTTAGATCAAGTAGGAGATGGTAAACAAGATGGTGGGGGGTAGCCGCACGAATGGACTTCCCCTTGTCTCTCGAATTTCCAAATTCTAATTGAATTTATGAGAGATATCAAATTTGGTTTATAGAGGTCTAATCAATAAATATGTTTTTTTTTGCATAAAATGATTGAATATTAAACTTCCTGTCGCTTTGTTCAGTCTTGTGAAGGCTAACTGTATTACCGTACACTCAAATTTGATCCTATATCAGTCCTCTCATATGACTTTTGGAGAATTCTATCAATGGTAACCTAGAAACGTGAACTTGCATTATCAGATTCATTATTGTCATAACATCAACATTTTGCAGCTCGAATTTTTAAATCCATGTACACTAACAATCCGTATGTGCAAGTATATCTGATGTTCAGATTGGTTATGACACTTGACATTAAAGAGTGGCATACATCCTTTCACCACCGTGCACCCTTCAGGATGCAATCTGAAAATAAGTTATTAAAAGCTAAATTCAAGTTGATTTCCTTTTTACAGAGAGAAAACTTTCGGAGGATTCCGATGATGGCGACTTGCCACTGGCAATGATAAAAAAAGTTGCAGTTGGCCCCGCCATCGTTTCTGAGCCCCAGGAGCCCACCGTTTCCATGACTGATGAACCCACGGTCACCGATCCTGAACCCCAGCAACCCACCGCTCCTGAGCCCGAGGAACCCACCGGTCCCACTAGCACTCCGCAGCCCCACGAACCCACCACCAGCGATCCTGAGCCCGAGGAACCAACTGCTTTCAAGCCCGGAGAATCCACCGCCTCCGCTCCAAAGCCCCACCCTTCATGGTTTCACCCAGCTGCGAACACCGTCGACAACCACCCTGCTCTCCTCCATCCTGAGTACGATCCACTTTCAGATTTCGACCTGGATCTTGCGGCAATTACCAGGTCCAACACAGAATGCACCCCTATCGTGCATCTCCTGACTTCCCAGCTTGCAATGGTAGTTGCCAAGCTGGATGAGCAGTCAGCCGAAACCAGAGGGCTACGGAGTGACATTCAGAAGCTGCAAGGAGACGTCAGTGAGCTTCGAGCTGAAGTTCAAGAGCTTCGGGACAAAGGAAAAAATGCGTCTAGCATGCAGGAGCATCGTGAACCACAGTACATTGTCGTTGACCAGAACACGATAATCATCGGCACATCAAACAATGCCACCCATACAATGGACAAGGATATTTATGATAGAATATTTGAAAGGGTGAACAGTCCAAAAGAATTAATTGTTAAACCAAAGAAGAGCTAGCCCGATCTAATTTCGGGAAAGAAAGAATAAGTAAGGAGTGTATGCAAAAGAAACCTGCATTCGTTGCAATCATGTCTCAGGCGGCCCTGATCGATCGACGACAACTTCCAAAAGGCACTGAAAGATGCCGTGAACGCAAAATGCCGAACAGCATCGCTGTTGTTAAGGTTGTAGAAACGTTTAAAGAGTTTTTCTGGAAATTTAGGTGAGGATATCTTTTGTAATAACGCATAGGCCTATGTGACATATTACCACCACCAACTTTGTGTATCACTTCCGTAGAAACAGGTTTATTTTAAGTCCCTGAAAGATTCAACATTTTAAGAATAAATGAAGTTGAACACCAGAACTAGATTGTCATGTTTATATTTTATCCCAAACCTGTACCATCCGGATGGGCTTTTTGACTTCCTGGCCCCATCAAATAATCGTTACTTCTACACAAACCCTCCAATAGTCCCAAAATAGTCATTTCCCTGCTCAGTATACATGTACACAGACGTTTTTGCTTTTCTTTTTATTCGTCCCCATCCCAACGAAATTATTCTTTACTCAAACCTGGACTACGTGGGGTGTCTTTTTTTTTTCTTGAAACCTTTTGCATAAATTTTATTCTGAGTGTCTGATCTGCCAAAAGCATTGTTTCCCATCTGAGCATCTATCTAGAGCCAGACAACATGGGGCTTCCTTTTTTCCCTACCCCACTGAATAATTGTTATTTTACGTTACAAAATGTCCTTTCCAAACTAATCATTTTATCACCATCCTAACCTGGACCATATCTGGGGTTCTGTTTTGATCTTCAAACCAGTCAAAAAACTTTTTCAAAACTGGAGCCTCTGTGTAATCATTACATATTACTTTGTTCTTTACAAGCCTGTTAGAAGAATTATGCTCCCCATCACTCGGCAAACCTTTAACCATTTCTTACCCCAAAACACCCAAGCATGTATTTATGCTGCCAGACTGTGTAAAAATATGTATTTATTGAAATCCGGACCTTGCATGGTTTGCCTATCGTCCGACAGATAGTTTTTGTCCCATACAGCACATCCAGCTTGCCGAAAAAAAATAACTTATCGGTGACCACAACCAGTGAGACTTTTTTATATTCACCCCTGGTATCAGTAAACAAGAATGTATACTATGTAAGACGTCGGTACATCAAAGGGTCAGACACTTTCAGGTTAATAACAGAGCGGAAGAAATCTTTCACATCGGACCAAACCCTGTGAACAACCAACAGTTATTCGGATCTTTTTTGTGACGCTGCCGTTCTCGCACACACCAGAACGGCTCATTAACATAACAATGCCCTCTTGGCTACTCAGGCATGCAAACAGTGTGGAACGCTTTCCAAGGCGCCCTTTGGAATAGGGGGGTGAACGGGGTTGTTTGCGGAACGGGGGGGGGGGGAACGCCTGCGAACGTGTGAAAACGGTACTTGTATTTTTGATGCACAGTCAATCAGATTAGGAAAATTGCCGAAGACTGGCTGCGAAACAAAAAACATGTTTGAAACCTATTGAGAATATAAAATATTCAAAAATCAAGAAAATCTGAAGGTGACGTCATCATGACATCATAAAATTGGTGTTTTTTGGTATCAGAGTTTTTGTTGGCTGTAACTCTGATGACGATTGAAGATCTCCAAATTACCAAAATGATGCCCTGAAAACAAAATCAATGGGCTAAAAACACATGCAGAAAACCTGCTTCTTTAAAACTGTGTCACGTGATTTGTGTTTAAACTGAAAACATTTTCTAAAATATAACTTGATACTTTTACTCAAGGCTGTTTTTGTAATCAAAAGAAAGGGAAACTTTAGTCTGATTTCTCTTTCTTTCACGTAGTAATTCTTGGTGGAAGTTGAGGACTACTCGCTCATTGAGCTCGATAATAGTGTGTAGTAGAAAATGTGTACAAAACCTATGGGGAAAATTACACATTCAAAAATCAAAGAATTAGGTATCTTGGTATCATTATTGTATAACGGTCTTTGTTTGCTGTAACTTTGATGATTATTGAAGATGGCTAGGTTACGAAAACGGTGGCTTGAAAAAATGTACAAAAACCAATAGGCTCAAAATCCCATTGCAGAAAAACTGCACCTCCAAATTCAAGTCATGTGATTTGCGTTTAAACTAAACATTTTTTATGAAATATTACTTGATATTCTGACTCCTGGGTGTATTTCAAATCAAATGAAGATGAAAAAAATTCCATTTCTCTTTCCTTCTCATAGTAATCTTCAGCTGAAGTTAATAACTACTCACTCATCAAAAGCGATAAACGTGTGTAAATACAAAAACGTGTACAAAATGTAAGGAGAAAAACTGCAGCTCTAACCTCATGTCAAGTGACCCTTAATTATGGCGTTATGACGATCTTGTTCTGGGACCCAATCTCCGTGGTGGACTACGAGTGTACACAAATATAAAATCAATTGGATTGACCAGAGATTCTAAATCTGGGTGTTGAAAAATGTGTACAAAAATAAAATACAGTAAAATCTCAATAAGTCGAAGCTCAGGGGAATGGACGAAAAGTTTGAGTTATCCGACGTTCGAGTTATCGAAAGTTACACGCTTCAGTGCACATGTAACCTTATTGGCTTAAGGCAGTTGGCCTGGAAGCTGCGTCGAACACGAAGTGGATTTTAGGCTATCCCTACTGTGCCCGTTTTCCTCAACATCATCATTAAACATGTTTTTATGTAGTACATTAATAAACAATAAATCAATGAAGTTATGTACCGGTACCCGTATCTACGTCTTGAAAATTTATTCATTTGCTTTGCTTGATCGGGCTGTTACCACATAATGCAGCGCGGGCCAGTCGGTCAGGGTTTCCGTGCTGGGTCACGTGAAACATGTACAAAGTGCTTGAGGGCGCATCATTTGTGCCTGATTTATTTTCCGGTTGCAGTTGATGCCCACCCAGTGCATGTCGATGTGACAATGCCAGCCTGTGTACATGCTCAGCTCATCAAAGAAAAGCCGTGCGCGCGACAGTAATGACTCATAATGAAGGCAAGCGTTTTTTCATCAATTTTTATTCATCATTCCTCAGTGTGTTTTTTTAATTGGCCTGCCAAAACTTTGAGATAAGCAGCTTTGGTGGTATTGACGTTTCAGATAACGGATAGTTTATTTTACGTAAAGGCCTATTCTTTTGTTGGGAATACAGAAAGACGTCGAGGTAAATGGAGTTTCTACTTTTCTACTTCCACTTATCGAGATTTTACTGTATTCAAAAATTAATTCAAAATAAGGTGATGATGTCATCATGACATCATCCATTTTATACAAATCTTGCATCAGGGTCTTTGTTGGCAAACTTTGTTGGCTCAAAAACGTGTACAAAGTCAATGGGCTATAAACTTGTTTGCAGAAACACTGCTCCTTTAAGTCGATGTTGCATGATTTTTGCTGAAACTGAACAATGTTTATGGCATATTACTTAATATTCTGACTCTTAAGTATATTTCAAACCAAATAAAAGAGTGCAAAGCTACAACTTTGATAACAATTGAACATCACCAAGTACCCAAAATCGTGCCTCGAAAATGTTCACAAAGTCAATGGGGCTGAGATAAATAAATCAATAATAAATCAATTGACGACATCATCATGACGTCATAAATTTGGACATATTTTTGGATCAGGGTCTTTGTTGACTGTAATTTTGATTACAATTGAAGATTGCCAAATCACCAAAATGGTGTCATGAAAACATGTACAAAGTGAACGGGCTGAAATAAATATTAAAATCAATAATAAATCACTTGATGACGTCATTGTTCTATGCACATATTTAGGAAAGGGTCCTTCATTGATGTAAGTTTGATGAAGATCTAAAGTTGCTAAGGGACTAAAGTTGGTGGTGGAAGAAACGTGTACAAAACAAAGAGGATTTGGGGCAAAAGAGGAAAAAGAGGGGGGGGGAAAACGAACAAAAAAAATGCCTTTGTCACAAAATTGCAAAAAAGCCCCCCCCCAAAAAAGCAACCAGAACAGAAGCAATGCCATTTTTGCAATTTGCGAAAAAGCCAATAATTTTCAAAACCTGAAGTAGGGAAAGTATTAGTCTTATGACTGTACACAGTCTTCTTCCTACTATCCGGACCCAAATTGACAGCGTTGAGTTCTGATGCCAGGAACTAGGCAACAAGTGAGTACAGGTATTTGTACCAAGTAAATGTACAAGAACATTCTTCTATTGGAGAAAAGCCAGAGGATTACAAGAAAGCAGTCAGTGGCTCAATGTACCAGAAGAATTCGAAAACATACCATACAGTTTTCAAGCATGTAGTTATTGGCCCCATGAACAATAAAAGATTAAGACGATTCGATTTGAATTAAACATCTCTACAATGGTAACGATGTTACCCTGGTGATTGTGTTCCGTTTGTCTGTTTATTGCGAGCAGTACTTTAGAATGTGTGGGAGGAGCACATCGGTAAAGGAGGGAGAACATGATCATATCCCCATGACACAAATGGTAACTTAGTCTAAGGCCGAGGGTCTTGTCTAAGAGCCTAGCATTAAAAATTGGTAGGAGTCCAGTGATACCGTACAATACTGGTGGGTACATGTACATGCGCCAAAATCCCTACAATCACCTGACGATAAGATGAACATGTAAACAAGGTTTGACTGGAAATGGAAGCTGCCATGGTTGAAGCTTACCTACATGTACTTCTGTCATGACTGTAAATGATAGATTAGTTGCTGAAGAATACAGCGGCTATCCTCATAGGTGGAAAATGGTGGACAGATGAGAGGAAAAAGGGTGTCTCCAACTTAGTCCAAGGAGTTCCGGCATGTCCGGAACAGTAATGAGTGAAACTGAGAACGAGATTGTGAACGGGTGTGAATATCGTACCAAAGACCTGTGCAGTAGTACTGCTGGGATGGGTAAATATGGCATGACAGTCGTCACAATGACGTTGAGAAGTAGTCCCACGATTTGGAGGGACAGTTACGTAATGGGCCTTTGCAAAGTGTGAAGGAATCCACTGGAATAAACGGGGATAGTTCTCGGGAAACACTGTTGAAATATCTGGATGCTAGTACCCGACGGGCAAAGGTCATTTGGAGAGTAAGTTCAAGCACTTAGATGAGAACAAGGTTGAAGCTGTTGCATTTGATCTGTACCTGCAACAAAAAAGGCTGCTGTGACCGGGTGGGGCTCGCTGGTCATTCGGTACGATTGGATTGAGTGCCGGGTCCCGCCCTCCAGCATGTACATGGACGTTGAATTCCGCTGTTTCCATGTGCTCACATCTGGCTGCCGGAGGAGTGCGGGATTTGCCGGTAGCGCTGGTCGAGACCCGTCACAAGCTTGGCCCTGGAGAATTTCTAACCATTGAACCCAGCATATTAAACTCTGTTGACATGGTGGAAATCACGCTTGGAGGGCCGATCAGGCCGGAGGGACTGGGAGATTTCCCTGGAACGTGGCTTAAATTCACAGTTCTCTGTTGAATTCAGCAAGATTGCGTATGATCATGAAGCTCCATTGTGCATGCATCACGGAAAACACTAGGACGAGTCTTAGTGCTACACGGCCTTAATGGGGGGGACATACAGTGGGTGTGGAAGGTGTGGCTTGGGTGACTTTTTCAGTGAGGTTTGACACGCATGCGCGCTGATATGCAAATGTAGGTAAACAGAGGTGAGGTGTTTTCTGTAATGGAATTCACAAACCTACTTGATAATCTGGATCCTTGAATTGTCTGAGTACCACATGAAGCTAAGTAGCTGTATGCATACTTGCTGGACCAGCACGGCATATCTACATGTAACTATTTTAAACACAATTTGGAAAGTAAGTTTCCATGTGCTTGCCTGATTGGCTAATGTTTCTGTTTTATTATCCCAATTTTTTCCTGTTTGGTGAATGCTCCTTTGCATTTTTTCATTTCCATTTAAATTCCTACAAAATCCCAAATCTAAATTCCCAAAGCACTAATTTTTTAAAATTATTTTCATAGTTTTTATTAGTTTCACAATGGAGGTCACTCAGTGTAGGGACACAGCTGTAAAAGAATTTCAAAATAATGAAATACAAATCTCAACTAAGGGCAAAGTTTCTAATACACACTATCTGCCCCGGGATTAGATGAAACATGGTCTGTTTTGCCCATTTTATGCCAATAGGTTCTCATATACAATATAAAAACTACAGTATACAGGACAAACCATGTGTGTGCACTTCAAGTTCACCACTCTGGATAACACTTAAGCGAAACCATATAACATATTACCCTCCACTGGTATTTTCCAAAGACCCCTTATTGTACAAGATACATGTATCTCAACTAAGATGACAGCAATCAATAAGCCTCCACCGTCATTACTGAAGCTCTCAATGAGGCCAGGCATATGAACATCACCACTGACATTGTCCATTCGATACAAAGAACGCCTCAATATCAAAGTTACAAGGCAGTGTTTCAATATATCGGGGGAGGGTCCATTTGACCCTAGGTTCCATTTTATCTGACTCTTTCCTACATGAACTTGTAAATGTACAGGTAAGTAAAATTCGAATTTCTTATTTTCAGCAAGATGATCACCTACACCTCACATTCACCAGCGCCTCTCATAAAATGATATACATCAGCCAAGCATAGCATGCAAACAGGAAGGTAAATAAATGATCTGATCCGGCAATTTGACAAAAGGTGGATCAGATGCCCCAATTGGTGGATCAAGTGGGAACAGGCTGATATATGCACATGTAACAGACATCTTGATTGTACTTGACAAAAGACTGCTATAGTTTTCCGTTGCCTGCCTGTAAATTCTCTTTACACCTTATTGACTACAGCAATTGCCATGTGTTGATACCACAATGCATCTAAAATCCCACATCATGACAATGGGGTTTAATATTTAATTTTTATAAATCCCACGGCGACCCACTGAAAATGACATACTGTTGCAACCCGTTTTGGTGAGTCCCTGAAATGATGGCTTGTTTTTCTCAACGGGCAACAAACAATATGTCAACACATGCTACATTAGATATTACACAAGGTGCTACACAGAATTCAAAATCTGGCACATGCAGTATGCAATTAATTGTGGTGTTCGAAGTGACTTCAGTTCCCTGTTGAGCAATAAAAACTGTAGTCGTACATAAGCCACTTTACTGTGTAGCAATCTTTTTTTTTCTGTGTACAGTATATTTTAATAAAATCCTAAGCATTACTTTCCAACATACTTTTGAAAACAAACTAAAAAAAGCATGATGTTGACTGGCCAAGCAATTTTTTCAATCAAAAAGCACTTATGACTTTGGTGTCTCTGTTAAGATGGTGTATTTATTTATCTCAATTGCTGTAGTTTCAAATAATTCGTGCAAGTGGCATTTTTTGTTTTTTAAATAGATACTGGTAATATCTAAATAAATAAAAGCAATACAGGGTTTTCAAATTTTGACATCATGTCACGTTATTGGACCCCTTATTAATGGAATGACTCATGCACAATTATTTTAGCCATAATGTCAAAGCACTTGGCTTCACAGATACTTTCAGTTACATAACACTGTAATGCTGACATGTTTCCTCAAACTTATTTTTTTCCTAAAATACCTGATACCTTTTAAATACAGAAATGACTTACCTGCAACCAGCTACACCAAAATCATAGTAGTTGGGCAGACACTGGTTGCACTTGTCACCACCTACTCCGATCTTGCAGGAGCATTGTCCCTGGCTGTTGCACTGAAGATTCAAGGAACCTATAAATGTATCATTTGATATGCAGAATTGATATACACACATGAACATGAGGGGATAATTTAACTGAACTTTCATATCATAACCTCAATGAGAAGTTTAACATTGAATTGAAAGGCCATACAATGTACATGCAGAAATATTACCAAAACTGAAGTTTTTCAATAACCCCAACTACTTCAACATAATAAAAATTCTTCCCCCACATAAGTGTGGGTTGGGTTTCCTAGTGATATTTACCCCATCCAGCCTACATATGCAAATTTCCCATGTGCCTATTACAATTCACTGAAAAGACTTGATTATGCATTCTGCCCCCTGACCCACCACAATGCAATGCGGTCCTGCCACCATGTTGATCCTTCTTTTCGAAGTTCCCCAGAGCCAAAGTGGGGAAGGATGGGCGGGAGCGGCTGGACAGGGGTAAGTATCACTAGGAGACCCGACCCCAAACACTTAAGTGGGGGAGGAGTCTCCTGCGTTCCCCCGTCCAGCCTACTCTGTCATGGCAGAGTAGCACCATATCCTGGAGGAGGGTCGGCGACGGGAGAGTAATTACAAGAGAACATAGGCGGGCGCTACTCAAGCGAACACTCACTATTCTAGAGCAGAGGAATAGCATCTACGATGAGGAATTCTTTGTTCAGTGAGTGACAGCACTGGATGCTGTCCCAATTGCTGAGCGTAGGGTTGCTGCACCGTGAGTAGGTAGCACTCGGTGCAGGTGGAAGGAGATTTCCAACAAGCAGCCTGGCAAATGTCCACCAAGGACCAACACCTCTGAAGAATGACCAGAACGCAGAGGTGGCCCAAGCATCATGGGTTCTGATGTGAGATCAAGTTGTCTCGCCATGTCAAGTCCGCCACTCTTGATTTGCAAAGATGAGGGCCAAGACCTTCCAACGAACTATGGTGTCCTTCGCCACTGGATGAAAGGGTTTTGTGGTGGTGATGAAAAGTCTGGAACCAGTCTCACGGCGATGCTTGGTCCTTGCGAGATACCATTTGAGGGTATGAACCGGGCACCATTTCTTGTCGGAGCTATCTGCCAAAAGAGAGGTTATGTCAGGGACAAAAATTCCGGAGGCTGGAAGACAGGCGTCTGGGTTCTTTGTCAGGAATTCGATGGCTGGGACAAGACAAACTCCATGCAGCTCCCAGCGTATGTGACCTTCAGCAGTTGACAGCGCATGCAGTTCACTATCGTGTCTGGAGGTAACGACCGCCAGGAGCCAGCTTGATGCTAAGATGGAGATCAGATACACCGGACAACGGTTCGAAGGGGGGACCGGCGAGAATGCGGAAGACGTTGCCAAGGTCCCAACAAAGAACAAGGCGTTTGAACGTGAGGATGCTTGTACACGTACATGTATCACAGCCCTACAAGTTGGGAATTAAAAATCAGCTGGTCTTCCGTGTGCGCACTGAACTTTATTTTCCGAAGATTTTTATAGGCAGATCAGAAAATGCAAATGCTGCTTGTGCTAGCCTTGTGCTCTCTTAGGGTCTTTTTTGTCCTTTATATACAACATGTACAAGTATTGTGTGAAAATCTATCTAACAGAAGCCAGGAATGTGTGTTATAAACTATAAAATGATTCAATAAATCTGTATCTGTTTGACATCCACGGCAATCAACGATCTTTTTTATTGTTTTCACAATCGTTCCAACCACACACACAAAAAAGCAAAAACCCAATATTCACTTGTCACTGCTTGTATTTCAGTTTTTCCGGAATATAAAAATTAGGACAACGTGGTTGATCAAAAAGATCTGTCGGTTATGATTAATCAAACACCTTGTGATGTGTTTAGAATAATAAACTTCACTGTCATAGGACAACATGTTTAATGTGCATGTGAAATTTTTAAAAGCAAATACATGTGAAAGCATGGATCCAGGGATTTTTAAAAGACTTTCAATCGCCATGGATGACGACGAAGTCAACAGTAACTAACCTGCACGCACATTTAGGCTTGGATGTACCTGCAAGAATGTGAAGGCTCATCGACTAAAGCCCCCATCCATGTAAGTAGTCTTTCTAACACAAATTGTGTCACGGAGAGACTTTTTTTGTTTAATTTTTTGCCCCTCTTTTGATTTTTGACACAAGCTGCATGACACGATTGATTGGTAGTCCGAGATCACTCGTCCACTGCGGCGCAGCCGCCCGCGCGCGAGATGGTCGCTGAGGAAGCATAATGTCATGAACAAGTACTGCGATTGGATAGCTGTATCTTGCTAAATGTACGTCATGAAAGCGCGCAGTCTCATTCGCGGGCACGCTAGATCTCTTTGCAGCAATATGAATGATTCAGTGTTGGGCGATTAGTTGGACTCTTGTGATGCAAGAATAGTCATGCGAACTTATTTGGGGCGTATTTTATCGGAAATGGGATGGGAATTTTTGTTTTGGGGTTTGTGTTATGAATGTAAAATATCATGGATTTTTAATCGTGCACTATGCGTGTCATGACGACAGGAATCTGGCAATCGCGTTGTAAGCGTGTGTACGATAAGCCTTGAAATCTTGTGGAAGCACACTCGCTTGAGTACAGCAGTACAACTTCAAATTAAATTCATGAACACAGAAAACACAAACATAGACATGAGATCATTTTTTGTGAATGAACCTGCAGAAAAATTTGAGACAGCAGTGTTTTTCGACTTGCAACTACAGAGCTGCATTCGATGTAGTGGAACCTGTACATTGACTGCTTGCCGCATTTCCATCATGCCTTCATTGGCAACGGTTTGGCCCGGCGGGAACCAGTGTGGTGCACCGCACACCTGTTTTCACCACCGGTGTGATGGCTCATTTGCGTAACAACACTGCAATCTCCTCCTCAGGAGCGAGGCGTTTGAGTTTGTCACATGGAGGAGAGGAGCGGACGACCATCCCTGACGGCAGGGAGCTCGTGAACTCGAGGGAGTAGCCGTGAGCAATGGCGGAGAGGACCCAGCTGTCTGCGGTGATTTCCCGCCAGAGCCCGACAAAGTTGCCCAGGTGGCAGCCGACAGGTTCGGGATCGGCGGCCACCAAAGGCAAACGGAAGTAGTCACTGACGCCTTCCCCAGGTAGGACCAGGGGCAGGCCATGAAGAACCACGGCAGGGAGGGTATGGCGGAAAACTTCTATGAGTTGATGTAGGAGGACCTCACTGCAGGGCCGGTGACCGAGTAGCCACCCGGAGTGGATGAATAAAGGGGCGAGCAGCCGGTGGTGCCTGGTTCGCTCGTCTTCTCGGCCGTGGTGGAGGCTGACGGTGTGGAGGTGCAGTTTCACAAAGTGTGATTTTCTTAGCAGTCTCCATACGTTTTACCTCCGACTCAAGGACTTCGGTGAACTTCCCAGCAAAGAGATCGTCCCCCAGAAGGGGGTGGCCCATAAGCCTATTCTTGACGGACCCATAGGGGATATCCATGGCATTCACCGCATTGGATCTGTGGGTAGAAGTGGCCAGAATGAAAATGCGAGAGAACTGTTCGAAGATTGAATTAAGTCCCTGATCAAGGCCTCGTAAAGCTAGGACCGCAAAGTCTGGAGAGACCGGAGAGTCTTCTTCATAGGTCCGGGCAATATACTCCGATAGAAGAAGAAAGGCCGAACATCGGAGGCCAAAGTGGGACGCCATATCAACGCGACGGAGGGACAAGTCAGGGGTAGCTTTGTCCTTATCCCGGAGGGTTTTCGCCTTGCTAGACTTAAACAAGATCTTGTCTCTGGCAGCGTCAGGAATATGTTGGGTTGAAAGGAAGACAGAGACATCCTCCTGAGGAAACCAGTGATAACATGAAGCTCTGGGCAGGAATGCGTGCCAGCATTTATCTCCGCGAAGACGGGCTCAGCTGACTCAACGTGTGAAGGGTGGTGCTTGAATGAAGCACATTCATGTTCTGTCGGCATAGGATCTGATGACGGGAGCCGCTTCTTGGACTTCATCGAAGCAGGGGGGACTGGAGGCCGGCATGGGCAGAGGAAGGGCCGGACAAGGATCCCCGGAAAGGTCGGTCGTCTCTTGCGAAGAACGTTCGAGATCAAGATCAGTAGGCTCATGACCGGAATCCACTTGTGGTTTGGAGCTGGGGATGAGCTGTGGCGGAGGGAAACGCTGGCGACGTAACAGTCCAGAAGGGGCACCATCGTCCGAGGCAACGGGAGGCTGGAGAGCATGCAGGGTTGTAGGCTCGCCCGTGACTGAAGCGGTGGAGCGTGGTGATTCCGCTGTGGAACCCACTGTCCACCTGGAGGGAGTTGACTGGCCCGACTTCTGAGCGGATATCACCCGAGTGAGCAGGGGCTGGTGAAAGGCCCGGGGCAGACGGCGGACCATTGCCCCACAGGCCCCGCTGAGCCATCGGTTGGTAGGGCCGTCCAGGGAAGCGGTAGTTAGGAATGCCCGGAACCTGCAGCATAAAAGGAAGGGATGGCTCATTACTCCCGACAATAGTGATCAAAGGCATTGATGCGGAAAATCCACTCAACCCGATGAGTCGATGTAGCCTTGGGGCCCCACCACCTCAGGCCCCTGGACTGTTTGGCCGCACTGCGGCCAGCGGTCGCGGCGCCGGGAGTGGGCATAGAAGACAACGGCAGAAGACCAGCAGGCTTGGCTTGGTGGTGGGTAGGTGGGTGGTAGTCATCAGTGATCAAGGGCTTTATTATGGAACCGCATCCTCAATCCTGGTAGTGGTCATCAGAGATCACAGGCTTCATGGTACTCCGGTCCACCTGATTTATAGAGGCTGTTTTGATCTAGGAATCATGGTACTCCGGTTCTCTCTAGTCAAGGAGGGTATTGATCATGTTTCGCAGTACTCCGGTCCGCCTGATTGTGACGATCCAGGCTCGGGGTGCTTCAGCCCCGGCCTACTCGGGTCTCTCCTCGTCGAGGCTGCTAATCGGAAAACGCAGAACTGCACCACAGGGGAGTGGGGCGGCTCAGTAAGCCCCGCTCCGTGGCCAGACCTGAACTGCGTTGGGCCGTCATTGTTCGAACGCACCCACCACATAGTGAGCAAAGGGCCCTCCAACCCTTTAACGGCAATACCCACATAACACATCATGGTAGGTCACAACCCAACCTATATATGATGCACAGAAAAGAAAAGGGAGGCAGAAAAGAACCACAAGAACACATAGCATGCGAGAAACGAAATAAGCAAATAAGCATTCTTACCAATAGACAGGAAAACACTCTTTATTTCGTAACAGGAATCAAGTCAATTCAATAGCATGAAAGGTACGGAACTTGAGAATTCAAGGAGTCATAAAAAACATCCGTAAACTATAGGCGCTGAGAAAAGAAGGACAAACATGGCAGCGGGACCGCATTGCATTTTGGTCGGTCAGGGGGCAGCATGCATAATCAAATCTTTTCAGCAAATTGTAATAGGCACATGGGAAATTTGCATATGTAGGCTGGACAGGGGTATGTGTATGCAGGAGACCAATGAAACTACTATGCAATACAATACAATTTGGAAGATTTACAAGTGGGACTGCACACGATAGCAACAATTTCCCCACTTCTTACGTAGTTTACCGCCCTAAATTTAGTACAGAAAATGTATAGTGTAAATGCGCAAGTATAGTTTACAGCAGTATGATAGATTTGAGGGTATTACTGAGTTTCCTGGTATTAGACTTTCCCAATAATATGAGCTGTGGCACATATGGGTGATGGCATTAGTCCACAACCTGCAAACACAGGAACACAATTTGTTCATACTCTCATTGTGAACAATATAAAGTTTTTTTGAAAATTCTTTAAGGTCAGAGGCCTTACACTTCCTAACATTAATATCGTGCAAAAGAAAAAAAGATGTATATAGAAAAAAATTATTTCAACAGATCTCTGCATACCTTAAAAAAGTGCCTTTGATTGTGTCAATGCACTTCTGCACTTCCACTTTTCCTGACATAAGTTACCATAAAATATTTTAAAACACCACATGGTGACTACTGTAAAAGGACTAACAGCAATTTATCCCTCAGCAAATGCAAATGTACCCAATGAAACAACAATAATAATAATTGCACTCCCTCCAGAATCAATCTATTCAAGAGCACATTACATATCTAACAACTTAGGCTCGATATCAAAAGATTTTAATTAATGCATTTTTCCAAGTCACCTGTCCACCCTCTACAAGCGGCGCACCCAGACCAGTCCCCAGCTCATTAAATATCCCTATCGTGCATTTGCAATTGTTAGGTTAATGAGCAGCATGAATAGGGAAATGAATAGGGAATGAAATGAAGTGAGTCCCAAGTTCCAAGCAGGGGATGGTGGGAGGGAACCTAGAAAAGTGTCTGTCTTTGAAATTTAATCAGATCAAAAGTTCAGATTGAATTTCACGGTCTGAGTAGATTCATTTTCCTACATCCAGATCTGAAATTTATTCAGTCTGCCTTCAGCTCAAATAGACCTCAAATTCCAGTGAAATTGTCAGTGTGCTGTGAGCAGGAGATACATGTACATGTACTACATAAACATTACTGTTGTTTTAAACAATCTGAATTATTATAATGACATTTGTTATCTGAACTTTCTGCAATAACTCACCAACTGGATCACAATTGCATGGTTGGCAAACAGCATCAGAGGAAGTTTGAAAGTAGTTGTCACGGCAACGCTCACAGTTTGGACCATCTGTGTTCCCCTCACAATCCTGGCAATGACCCCCATGCCCAGTACGGTCATAAAGTTCTCGGTCAAAGTAGCAGCGGTTGGACCGACCGTTGCAGTCACAAGCTGTTATTGAAATATACAAAAAAGTTCCTCAAAATCAGAACATACACTACATCTCACATTCAGTATAATATAGCCCGTGTGTTTGTGGGCAAAGAGAGGCAATCTGATTTCCAATCCGAGGCAAATTTGACATTTTTCCTGAAAGCTATCAATATGTAATTCTGTCATTTAACATCTGAAACTGTGGGGCCTCCCCAGTCATGCCTGTAGTGATGCAATATTTGAATTTTCTGTAGTTGTCTTGTACAGAATGGACTGTATTTGTCTTGTACTGAAACTGTCCTTCACAAAATCAATTTCTGATGTCGTTTTTGGAATGAGAGAAAAATCCTTTTCTGCAAACCAAAATTCTGTTATTTACTAGTGTTATTATGGTAAAAGTAAACCGAAATTGGCTTACTTAAAACACAAACTACATGTAATGCTGTTAACAAAAATGGTGTTCGTAGCGAAAATATATTAGGGGGCACCCTCGTAGAGAGGCCACAAATATGTCTGCCGAGCTCATTAATAAAAGTTCTATACTTAAGATACTCTACATTAGGGAGTCCTGAGAGCCATGGAATTGGGGAATTGAAGAAATACGGCACTAAACCTCTGGCCTGGACTTAGGGTTTCCAATTCTGAGCAATTCTCATGCAATCCAGTTTGAAAGGGGCACTATTTAGAAGTTTTGCAGAAGGATGCTTTTTCGAAATATCCTTGATTTTAGGGGTGGTCTGCTTGAGTGAGAACTTCTCAAAAAGTCATTGGTCAACCAACAAAAAATTGAAAATGTATTTTTAAAAGAATTTTGAAGTATAGGGATTTATCACTGGTGTCTACGGGTATTTACTTACTGGGGTGCACTCATAAGACTTCACTGTTCCCCACACCACATTTCATATACACAAACTAACATACAAGTAGTACCAGCACGGCTGTGC
This sequence comes from Acanthaster planci, assembly GCF_001949145.1. The sequence continues at coordinate 375,233 of NW_019091543.1, read as the reverse complement.
AACCTCGTACCCAAGGTCACTCCAATACAATGCAGCGGAAATGACACCCGAACCATGGGAAAGATCATGGTAATGTACTCCATGGGGCACATTTAATACTCATGTACCAAGGCAAACATCTCATCTCTCTTTTTTGTTAAATGACAACTCCGGTACCAGACCTCTCAGGACCACACAAATTCTCATCCATTAAAAGAGTAAGAGATTATTGATTAAAAATAACTTCAATTAGGCCAATATTTCCAAGTTATGTGTATAAATGCAGAGCAGTGCTCTGACCGAACTGTCCACAGAACACCAGATCTTGGGCTCGACCACGCATGACACACAATTTTCAGTCTGCGTTCAGTTTCTGTCGGATTCACCACTCATCATTTTTTACCAGTTACAAAGCATTTGAAAGCCCTTTCGTGTTGTCTGTAATATTTTCTGAAAGAATATGAGTGCTCTCACTTCTGGCATGTGTTGAGTGAGAAACTGGTTGAGCAGTTCAAAACTTGCATACAAGAGAAGAATTTTACCTTCAAATTTTCCTTGAAATTTGCCATCATTTCACAATAAACATTTCGTAATGAAATTTATGCTTAGTCTCTAATGTAATGAGGGTTCAGGCCAAAAAAGTTTCAGTTTCTGGTCAGTGTAGGTGTGTCGCTGTAGACCTTAAAGTCAGCCAAATAAAAATGTTTTATTTGACATAAAAAGGTGTCCAAAAGCTGCCAAACTTGCTTAATCGACTAGAATCCTACTAGTGCATAATTTTATGTGTTTTTGATGGGGTACAGTTGAATAATATGTAAAGTAAAGGAGTCCCTCTAGTTCCCCATACATTTAGTCAGGCACTCTTTTTGAGATGACAACATTTCTGTATTATACATCTGCATCTGGGAACCAGACAAATGAGGTGTCTTATGTTCTGTGTATATGTACAAGTTGAAAGTGCTTTTAAACAGTAAAAAGTGAGGGGGCAGTTTATTTGAGTGTTGGTTGCAGCTGGCATTACATGTGCATGCACTTGTGATGGACATTGCGTGTTATATGTAGATCATTTCCCCCCCAAAAAGTGAGGGTAAAAAAAAAAAATGCAGCGTCGCTGCACCACTTTTGGAGCCAGGTCCTGACCAGAAACCAAAGACTTTTTCCCAATAAACATATTGTCATATAGTAGTGGAAACTGTAGGAACTTTTAAAGTTTATTTGTGCATACTGCAGATTGCTTTACTTTCCCTGTGAGGTACACAGGATGGGCGAAGCATATACATGTTGCACTCTGAGTGGTAGGCTCCTTGGTTTGAGCATGATCAATGCGAGTGCGTAAAGTGGGTGGAGCGTGCTTTGGAGTTCTTTCAAGTGTCAGCAAAGCCGTCAAGATGTGAGTCAGCACAGTATCTGAATGTCATTTAAATTATGCAAATGTCATGAAAAATTACTATAAAACACTAGTTTTTCACCCATACTGAGACAGTTGCCAGGAACAAATAAATTATCAGTTAATCATGCCAACAATGGCACAATGTATCAAAGAATGCAGTGAACTACACTTAGAAGAAGCAGGAGGAGTATGGAAACACAAAGCTGCAGCCAGGTAGAGGCAGGAAACAGCTTTCTAAAGCGAGGGATGATGCTGTCTCATCCACTCCAGTCGATAAATCGATGATTGATCTCCAACGACTTTCAGAAGGTGTGGGAAAGTTCAGCAACTGTGAGATGTTCCTCAAGGACAGTCTGTAACAGACTCCTGGAAGCTGGCTGGCCAAGAAGAAGCCCTTCATCAATGAGAAGCAGAGGAAGAGCAGGCTACAATTTGCCAAAGCACACAAGAATTGGACAGTTGATGACTGGGCTAAAGTTATCTTCAGCAATGAGTCTACATTTCCAGTTGTTTCCAACTCTTGGCCATGTGATGGTCAGAGGAAGGTCTGGGGAAGCCTACAAGCCTGAATGTTTGATTCCTCCGGTGAAATTTGGTGATGGTTCTGTGATGATATGGCACTGCTTCTATAAGACTGTAACTGCACAAATGCAATTATGGGAAAGATGGATGTACCAGGCCACCTACAACCAAGTTCTGGAGGAAAGTCTACTGCCATGAGCCCAGTGCCTGTTTCCCAACTCTAATGATCAGGTTTTTCAGCAAGACAATGCCTCTTGCCACACAGCAAAGTCAGTTAAGGCATGGATGACAGATCATTACATCCAGATCATTACCTGGCCTGCTCAGTCACTGGACGTAAACCCAATTAAAAACTTGTGATACAGCACAAACAAAAAATGAAAGACCACAACAAGCCATCAAACAAAGCAGAGCTGTTTAAATTTTTGCGTCAGGAGTGGGCAGCAGTGACAATGATAGAATGTCAGAGGCTAGTAGAGAGCACACTGAGCGCATCATTGCTGTCATCAAGAGCAAAGGCCATGCCACCAAATACTGATATCTGACAGACCATTACAAGTCCAGACACTGTTAACTTTGGTAATAAGAATTAATAGGGGTGTAACGCTACCACTTTTTTCATGATATGATACGTATCGCGATACTTGGGTAGTGATATGTTATGCATCACGATACTTATCGTAAAAACAAAGAAACCAACAAGACAAAAGCCAATTTAAAACAATTCACTAGGTAACTTACCAATGATAACTTACTAACTTATAGGTGATGAGGACAAGACGCTTCTGCAAGGTGAGTCAGAAAATTAAACACAAAACTGCATTTATTTCTCCAAGTGTTTCTGGTTTATAAACATTAGCCAAACAAGGTAATAGCTATGCTTCCTAATACATTAAAAAAAATAAGTTGGGTGGGTGGGTTGGCTTGGGCGGTATTTCAGTATTACCGAATACCACGTTTTTAAAAAAATACCAAACAATACTGACTAACAATTCATGAATAACGGCTAATTTTGAATTGAATTTCAATACCTCGGTATTCTGGCTAATTTGTTCAGAATATTCCCACAACCATCTGAAGATGAAAGCAGACAATTATATCCACAGCAGTGACTGCATACTTTGTGGTTTCAGTCACTCAGCATCGTGTTTGTATTGTCTCTTTTTATGTAAGATGTAACATGATACTTCAGCATGCAGCCATCAACCCACCCATCACAAGATTTTCTTTTTCTATCCCCGCTGTGAATTTGTGGTTTTGGGATGAGCTTGTGGGCTGTGCTTGTTGTATTGCTCACCGGCATATATACGCAAATGTATCACAGCCCTACAGCTTGGGAATTATAATTCAGCTGGTCTTCCGTGTCTGCAGTGGACTTTATTTTCCAAAGACTTTCATTAGAGGATCAGAAAGTGTGAAATGCTGCTTGTGCTAGCCTTGTGCTCTCTTAGGGTCTTTTTTGGCCTTTATATACAACATGTACAAGTATTGTGTGAAAATCTATATAACAAAAGCCAGGAATAAACTATAAAATGATTCCATAAGTCTGCATCTGTTCGACATCCACGGCAATCAATGATTATTTTAAAATTGTTTTCACAGTCGTTCCAACCACACGATAAGAGAAGCAAAAACTTGTCACTGCTTGTATTTCAGTTAGTCTGGAATAAAATGAGGACAACATGGTTAATCAAAAAGATCTCAGTTATGATTAATCAAATACCTTGTGATGTGTTTAGAATAATAAACTTCACTGTCATTGGACAACATGTTTAATGTGCATGTTAAATTAAAAAATATATATATATGTGACAGCATCGATCCAGGGATTTTTAAAAGACTTTTAATTGCATTGGATGACGACGAAGCCAACAGTAACCAACCTGCATGCACATGTAGGCTTGGATGTACCTGCAAGAATGTGAAGGCTCATCCACTAAAGCCCCCATCCATGTAAGTAGTCTTTCCAACACAAACTGTGTCAAGGAGAGACATTTTTTGTTTAATTTTTCGTCTGTCTTTTGATTTTTGACACAAACTGCATGAAATGATTGCTCCACAGTCTGTGCTCACTCGCCCACTGTGGTGCGGCCACCCGCACACGAGATAGTTGCTGAAGCATGATGTCATGAACGAATAGCTGTGTCTTGCCAAATGTAAGTCATGAAAACACACAGTCTCATTGGCGGGTATGCGACATCTTTTGCAGTAACATGAATAATTCCGTGTTGGGTGATTAGTTGGACTCTTGTGATGCGAGTATCAGGATAGTCATGTGCACTTATTTGGTGCGTATTTTTATCGGAAATGGGTGGGAATTTTTGTTTTGTGTAATCAATGTAAAATATCACTGATTTTCTTAATCGTGCACTATGCAGGTCATGACAACAGGAAACTGACAAACGATGTGCGTATATCATGTAGTAAGCATGCATGACGCTTCAGGAGGGGCAGGCGATAAGCCTCGTGTTGCAGCTGGGAATTTTGTGGAAACATGCTCGCTTGAGTACAAGCAGAACAACCTCAAAATTGAATTTATGACTGAACACAGAAAACACAAACATAGACATGAGATCAATTTTTGTGAATGAACCTGCAGAAAAAATTTGTGATGGCTTTGTTTTTTCTTCTGGCAACTATAGAGTTTCATTCCATGCAGTGGAGCGTACAACCCTTTTTGGCAGAAACTGTACATTGACTGGCTGCCGCATTCCATCATGTCTTCATTGGCAATGGTTCGGCCCAGTGGGAACCAGTGTGATGCACCTTGCACATGTTTTCACCACCGCGCGCGAATTCACAAATGCTTTATGAATGGGTCGTCAAAAATGGTTTTTCAAGCAACGGAGTCACAAAAACCTTTCGTGGTACCACTGCACCAGGAATTTTGTACAATGCGATTTCGCTGTAACAAATTTAACAATGTTAAAATCAGCATTTTGTTACAACTGTTTTTGTAATAATGAGAGTCGACTGCAGTGCGCAGAGTTTTCTGGAAGCCACCTTACTATTGCACATGCACAGTGTTAGGGTGCAGCTAAGAGGAGCAGCCACTGGTGACCGGCACGTAATTACAAGAACACACTGTCTCAGCAAGTACCAACTTGACTGTAGTACACATGCAGATTTTCACAGTGTACGAGTGACCACACAGATAGGAATCACGGAGCAAAGAATCAGTATTAAAAACACCGTTCGTTTTTTATTCTTTCGCATAAATAATATTTATTTGACATCAAATGGACAGATAAATTATAATAGTTATTAAGTTTAGGGGGTTTTGTGACTTTAAAAACCCTTTATGCTGGCCCCTGTTGTTGTTTGTGGTTTGCCATTGAATGTCAGCATCGCCGCTGCTTTTTGATGACGTCATTTGCCTTCTGCAATGAATACTGTGGTATTAGTAAATACCGTGGTATTTTTTTCACGGATATGCCACAAAAGTTTCGAAACTGTTATCGTTTCGCCGAAAGCAAAAATGTACTTTATCTCATTTCAAGCCATAAATTCCCAGTGAAATGTGTGCTACTGCAAGTAACAATGGAGATTGTTAGCCATTACTTCTGTTCACACATGAATGGCTGTAATGAGTCCCACAGACAAGTGTGAATATTGATGTTTCATTGACAGCCAATCAAACCAAAGATCGTATAGCACTGCGTGTAAAAAATGGTGCTTACGCAAGGAAGAAAAACTGCCTAAACCTGATAAACTGGTGTGGTTTAACAAATGAAAGGATAAAGTCCGATATGCATCCAATTTCCTCATGACACCAAGATCGGTGTAAATGTTTGGCGGCATGATGCACGCCTGACTGTCACTTTGCATTCTATTGGCAGGTAGGACTACATCATGTACAAGTACATGCAGCGAGTTGTCCGTGATGCTAAACCCATCCAAACTGTTTCTTGTAAGAGTTATCAGTCATTTCAGTATACATGAAGGAAATATTAAAAATGTAAAGCTATATATTTTAAATTTCTATTAGGCTTAACTTTATTTTCAACTTACGGCACATTTTATCAAAAGCACCCCTACACCCCAAATATTGCGATTCACATTTTGTATCGCAATGTCGTATCGTGGCATTTTAGAATCATGATTACCGATGCATCAGTGAATCGTTACACCCCTAAGAATTAACAGCATTAGTTTTTTTTTTCTTCAATAAAAATAAAATGAGATCTGTTGTTTTAGTTGGTAAAATGCTAAATTGATGCCACTTCCGTATTACTGCTATCTGGTCCCAATACCACATTGAAGGAAGTTATTACTGTTATTTTACTCAGAAATCAATCAACTTAGTAACAATTGTACATGTATACAGAGAAAACAGATGGTTGATTCATTCTGGGATAACCCAAGAAAAGTCAATTATACAAGCTTATTTCCAATGGAGTCAAATATGTTGAAGTTAGTTAAAGAGCAACCCCAACAGTGAAAGAAAATAAGAAATCTGGCCGTGGTATGTTTACTTGGATCCCATTATAGACAAAAAAACTTTTTTTCACTCAATAAGGACTATGCCAGCACACACACATGTAAAGTGGCATGTTAACGCAGTATTCTATGTCAATGTACACAGTATTAATAAACTAATTATGACCTTACTTCAGCTTGATGGTTATCCTTGAAAAAAGAAGTTTGTTTTTTAAACTTTCTAGAAAGTTCAGAAACATACTGCAGTACCTGTACGCTAAAACTTGTAGCTTTATATACAAATGTATTCCCATCCAACCTAGACATTGCCTTCTTTGAGTTAATTTATATACATGTATAACTATTCAGATCTGTTTGCAGACATATTAATTTTCTCAGGCAACATCAGTGTACCAAAACTAGAACCACAAATTGCAGTAACAGACACACTGCTCAGGCCATGTGAATTGTGGACACAAATTGAATGGAGTAATATGCTTTCATAGTAATCCGTTCTCATTAATTATGCAAAATAAAGGCGGAGTATAAATTAATCCTTAAAATCGATGCTGCAGTGAAAAATACCTTTGAGACGACTAAAAACATATCAGTTGCAAACATACACAAAATCCCTTCATTTTTTACATGGGGTGCAACCATGATTCTTATTGATATACTGTAGTAGGTAAATAAGTGCATTAACCACTTAAAATCTGATGTACATCATTTACAACCATGTGTTATTAATATGTTTACACTTTATTGCAAACCTGAGAAAAGTTTGTCAAACCATTTTTATTTCATATTATTCACATGATGTAATGATGGTCCTGATTTGAGCTGCATTGTTCTGGTGGTTTAAAGGGACTTCTGTATAATTCTAAATGGAAAAAATTAAAACAGAAAGCATGAGTCTTTTGAAAACGGGATTCTTTTGTTACAAGAAGGTTTGGTTTAGTTACATGTGTAAACTGCAGTTTCATATTTTAGTATTTGAATAATTAGTGACTTTGTTCAGTATGTTTGGCCACATAAAGATGTGGTTCCTGCAGGCCACTTCACACACCTACATGTACTTCACATTTGTTGTGCAGACCTCTCAACCATTCTGTAATGTATATGCATTGTGGGTCTGAACTCACCATCTTACGATTTGGGGCTTGAAATTAGAAGTCTTCCCTCTAGATTTTGAACTATGAAATACTAAATACAAACACATCCCTCCTTAAATCTTTATGAATAAGGTACATGTATTTTCAATTGTTGAAATTCAATGTGATAAACTTCAATGTTAAATGGCAATATGCATTTCATGTTTTACAGGGCAAATTAAATTTCCCTTTCCAAATAAAGTTTCCTACATACAGTATCTTATTTCCATCTAGCATAAATTTGACTTTTTTTAAATTTTACACATAATGTGTGTATTGACAAATCTAGCAATAAAATGAAAAACGAACTTTTACCTTGCCATTGTGTACCATCCCAATACCAATATCCACCTGCCAGAGATAGACACTGAAGAAAGAGAACGGTGGTGATGCTCCCATAAACTTTCATGATGCCAACATAGAAGAATTTAATCTCATTCCATTAGAGAAGTAAAACTTCTGATCAATCAATAAGTCCAGCAATGATACATGGGAAGCTTCCCAGACATTAAATTGCAGAGATATTACGAAGCAAATTTCACTTCAGAACACTGCCAGGAAAGAGTTGTGGTTTGACTAGTTCCAGAGCTCAGACTGTTACACATGGAGAGAGCAGTGCAATACACTAATGAAGCCTGCTGCTGTTGCACACCGAGAATAAACCAGCTGCCTAAAGGCTAATTGATGGCCCGTGCAGGGCTAGGGAGTGTGGCATTAGACGTGGGTTTGACAAGTTTTCAAATACATCCACACGGAATGAGCTGTAGTCAAGTGCAGCAGTGAGCTGCTTGGGTTTGGAAAACACCTGGGCCTGGTAATTGGTTGACCACTTGTTAGCCCCTGTTTCTCCTTTACCACGAAGTTGGTAGGTGGCATTCAGGTCATTTTGTTGTTTCCTGCCTGAGATAAAAACTGCAAACCATTGCAGGATATTTTTATTTGTGGATAAGCAGACAAGAAGAGTACATTTTAACCATAAACCATGGGCAAGCCAGGTGTTCCCTGCAAAGCACACTGAAAATCACTGGGCTTTCACAGTCTATGCCAAATGCTTGGAACCAAGCTCTCCTTTGTTCTCTGCTTGGAGTCAAACGTGTTATGCAAAATGATGGCATCCATTAAAAGTTTAATTTCAGGTCTGGAAAACATTATCACAAACATCAAAGATTGGACATGTGGTTACACTATAGATGCAGCTAGACAAAGGTCTTTGGTTTAAGAATGTGGGTGTTTCTTGTCATAAAAGGAATGTAGGCTGTCGTGTTTATAGAGTAATACAATGCCTTGCCATGACGATGGATGTTTTTTATTAGCAGGAAGACATTTTTACTTCCCAACTTCAAAATGAAAGAATTCTTGCCCAACTAAGCCTCAACACACTGTGTTTGTGTCTCCTGAAGTAGATTATTGCACCTTGGGATTCTTTTGTGATAATTATACACCTTTAAAATTACTGAAATTTGACAAAACTAGGCCTGTACTGGGTACTCGCCCATTGATATCAAAACTTGGTTCCATTTTTTCAGGCTAGGTACCCATAAAAAATTGAAAAAACAAACAAATACGGTAAATAAATCAGAAACAAAAATCCATGTATACTGAAAGGCATAATTGCCACAGCAAAATAACGTGCGGCTGAAAACCAAGTCCTGTTAATGGATATGGCATGTAAAACAAAAAAAAAAAACAAAAAAAACAAAAAAAGGGGTTAGCCGACCATTGTTAAAAGAGAGAACAAATTTCTGTTTTTGCAAAAACAACATTCTGGGCAGAAATATTTTTCATAGATTGACTGTGGCTGTTATTCACTTTCTTTCAAGCAAGGTATTCAAGGATTACTCAGCAGTTCCATCTTTGTGATTTTATCCATGGTTTAACCAACCTTTAAAAAAAACAAAACTCACATACACATTTACAAATTTGTAAAAGGATTTGAGTAATTCATTTTGACTTTTTAAGGGATTAATAATTACTGATTTTCAAGGTTTAATTGTTACTTTAACTGTCTTGATGAGGGACTTTGGGAACAAAGGGGTGTGGGATCCAGCAATCAGGTTTTAAACATTGTTAAGCCATGTTCCCATTGGACTTTTTTTAAATTTCTGTGACTTCCCTGTAGAATGACATAATTAAATCAGACATTGGCTTTTTAGTGGAACCTTTCAGCAACCAATTAGCAACACTGTATCAGACCTGCTTGGTCACTGTCACCATGTTTATTTTGCGTGCATGAGTTTGTTTCTGCATTCAATTGGGGACCCTGAACATAGCGGGCAATAAGGTCCTTGATTGACAACTGTGTACAAAACATATGGGTGATCTTCGAAAAAAGTTAAAGTACAAACAAAGAGGAACAATAGGGGTCTCCAGTTGAAGGCAAATATACACTTGGGTGAGTGTGCGCATTATTTGTGTCAATGCGGTCATGTTTATCCTGTAATTTCCCTAAAAAATCAAAACCCTGCCTCATTTTTGCAACAAGTCACTGCTACATACATAATACATGTATTTAGGTGAGTCCAAATTTTCCATTCTACCACAGGAACAAGGTCCAAAAATATACAAATGCCTTGGCAATTTACAGTAAGAAATATTCTTGTTGATATTTACACAACCTTTCCTACATATTAAACATTTCAGCAAATAAATTTAACTAGCAATTTGCATACTGCTAAAATCCCAAACAAATCCACTGACACAAAAACCCAAACTGGGAGCAAATAATGACTTGCATACACCACTGGGATTATGGGATCCTTCCTACCCTACTTCCAGTGGTATGATCAACCTAACGAGCTGACAACTCCTGTAATAAATGGCTTGTTATGAACCTTGTATAGCTAATACTGTTAACACAGTGGGCACAGTCCCTGGCAAGATTGACAGTCTATTAGTAAAATACTGTAGTTGACTGCCAGGCATAATTTCAAAGGGGCATTCCCATTTGCCAAGCATTGTATGCATGCCCGCATATTTGATAGGTACCTTTCAGATGTTCACGTATGTCCTCAACACTGCAAGCAGTGTGTTTGTTGTGTTCGGCGATGCCAGTGTACTCAACACAAACCTACATTTCCTATAAGTATACTTGTACTGGCAGAATCCAGTACATCTGTTACTACGTGTATACTTGTAATCAGCAGTCGACATGTTAACGAATATGGCTTCCCATGATAATTTGTTAAATGCAAGTACAGCAAATACATGTACATGTACCTGCATGGGATTCTTAAATAAAGTAATAAATATGTGCTTGACCTGTGTTAAACATGCGCGCTTCAGACCAGCTCAGGAGAATGGATGCGACTAATAGCCGAGCCCCACCAAGGACATGTTTATTCCCATTCATCAGTACTATTTTAGCCAGAGAGTCAAAAGAAGTCAATATATGATAAATGTCCAAGGATTTAGTTCAAAAATTTTACTTTCATTTTCCTGAACACCCCCATCCATTTTGTGGTACATTCCTTCTGCAAATAGTCCGGAAGAATGTCCTTATATGGGCTTCATGCATATTTGGCCAGTTCTGCGAGCCGCTGCACACACAGAGTCTTGACCAATCCACTCTGACCTGAACAAAAGAGGGCATGTTTGTAAATAAAACTGACGGCTCTTTCACCAATTAGGCGCACAAGCAAATGCGCATTTGACGTGAAGCACGCTGAGTACACACAACAAATTTATTCTGAAACATATGATCTTTGCGTACACGCAAAATGCGTGCTTGAAATTGATTGTAACCATATGTCTTTCTTTCACCGATGGGGACTGCACTTCAGTTCAGGGTGGATAGGGATGGATTAAACTGTCTCATATCCTGGTGCCAGGGCATTTTTACACAGCGGGCATTATTTAGTCACAGCGGGCATTACCAAATGTTAACACTAGGAGTGAGCAACTAGTGAATTTAGTAGTCACAACTATTACCATGTCCGCGGCTACATAACAACACAGGGTTAATATTGGGCTTTTTGCTTTCGGGAACGAAATATGAGGATGTTTTTCAGATGAAAACTTTTGTCAAAAATGCTTGTGACATTCCTTATTTGTTTCTCTACTTACTTACACCAGTTTTTGGAAGAAAACCTGGATCGTTTTCCGCAATGCAATCAACAACTTTGCAGAGGTGAAAAGCAAATGCCATTCGCAATTCATTGAAATACCTGATCAAGCAGTCATACTGTTCTCATTTGTCCAAGTTAGCTCATAACATCAGTGCCAACCCCAGACACTTTTGGTCATTTGTAAACAGAAAGCATTTTTGTTATGCCACCCATAGCTTTTGTACTGATAACATGGATATCTTTGACCCTGATCTTATTTGTAAAAACTTTAATTGACATTTTTAATCTCATTTCAGTGTTGATTCCATTGATGATTCTCATTTCAGGTTATCACCTGATGGTTGTGGGTATCACCATACTCAGCTTTGTCTCCATTTCAAAATTTCTGGCTGTATCTCTGATAATGACACATGTACCTAGTTTTAGGCCACACATTTATGTAGTGTGGAAATACCTGCATAATTACATGTACACTGACTAGAAATTTAGACAGCAGAACATGTACATATATATGACTTATTATTGGGTTAACAGCTCCAAGTCGGGCTGTAAAAAATCAGGAACAGTCAGAGGAGGGGAATCCAAGCACTGGGACCCCCCCACACACAAACACCACACACCCATAAACATGTTAACCTTTGGTTTGGCCAAGCCACTGCAAGGTAAACAAACACTGCTCAGAAATTTTGTTTCACGCCTTGACAGCTTTGCTTTTTTTTATCATGTGATGACAGCCAAACATTTTTCAAGAGAATGAAAACCTTTCAAACAACTAAGCATGCGCCCATACATGCATATGATTTTTAGATGCACATGTATAAGTTATTAAATGTCAATTTTGAAAAATGGGGAGACTTATCCATCTATATGAAAATCATATTTTTACGAACAATTCATATGCTCCTGGGATGACTTCATGTAACAGTGGACACAATACCCAAATTTTAAATTGACGTGAAAGTTTTCATTTGTTTCACATATGAATTCAGATTTACGACATTTGTGTTATCAGTGCAACGAAGAAGGGATTAAATAATCTGTTTTGGTAATAATGGTAATAACTCAAAACTCAGCAATTGTCATTATTATTGGCATGCAACTTTCACTCTGGTCACATGTAAGTGGAAAACTTTTTTTTTAAGTGTTAATCTTCATTTTTCATTTTACACATTTTGTTTCCTTTCAATGATCATGTTTAATTTGGTTACCAAAACTGATGTTCTGTTGTCATGAAAGATTTTTGTTATTTGTAAAACCTGTTATGGGAATGCTGTGAAAAATACTAAGCAAAGCATGTTTTGGTGTGCCAAGAAGGTGGTGCTTTATCTTACTGAAAACCCTTTACCTAGCTTATTCTGTAAATTAAAGGCCTAAAATTTATATGTGTTTAATTTTTTCCCTCAAACCAAGTACCAAACAGCCATGATAAAACATACAGGATTTCTTTGTTTGGTTTGTCCACAGGAATCCTTTTATAAACTTGTCGCACAAATGGAAAATTTACCTGATCATCAGCTGAACAATTAAAAGCAAAACCCAAATGATTGTATTTAATCACTATTGATCAAATATATGGATGACTTGTACCACAAAGAATGAAGTGACATATGGTATAGTGAATTTGTAAATCTATTTCAATGTTCTTAGACAGATAGTAACACTTTCTCATTTTAATGACATTTTTGCTCACCATTTTAATTGTTAAATTTCAAGTGTAAAATAAATCACCATTTGGTCTGATAACCACGGTGGTTTTTATAATAAAATTCCATTCAATTCAACAAACAAATATAGCAACAAAGATTACAGTTTTAAAATGTACGAACAGCCAACAACACACAGTTCCAGCGGGGGTGAGCAAAGAATGTCCCTCTTAGCTGAATAATTATCTTCTAGGATGTTAACAATGCCCACATGTACATGCTTAGGCCCTATTTGTGTGTTGTTGTTTTTTTACTTTCAACCTTCTTAACGACATTCAGAATGTATTTCAGTTTAGCAAGAGCTGGTTATGTTACAACAATCATTCTAAGTTGTGAAAAATAATAATGCTTTACGCATTATGCTTTGATTTCTTAATGCCTGCTGCTCTTCAAACCAGCAGAGGGCAGCAAACATGTACATGTATGCATCTGATCAGGCAGTGTCCGAACATGCACCTCCATGGTCCACATTACTTGGCTGTGGCTTGAAATAATGCATGCATCTAAGCTTGTTTTTGCTGTCACTTCCCATAGATTTTTGTGTAATTTCAAACGACAGCAAAAAATTCATACATAGCTTCACATCTTAAACTTGCAATTCAACTTGCCTCATCAAGAAGGCAAAAAATTGTATAACAAATGCAGAAAAAAGCATCATACCGACTACATGTATCTAACCAGTGCAGAACCCTCTACAGTAAAAATGCAAGTACAAGTACCGTGAAGAAACTATGTTCAGTTGTGAAAGATGAAATACGTCTTGCATTAAGGAGCTGGCAATACCTGTGCATGGTATGAATGCAGTACATGTACACAATATTAAATTTTAGATGGGTAGATGGGTGGATAGGTGGGCATACAAATACTGAACATGTGTTCAAGTACATCTTGGAGACTGGAAGGAAGCCTCCTTTTCTTTTATGGTAGCAAGCTCCTGTATAATCTGCACAAACACAGTAATTATTCCACAATTCGATTAACAGCTAGCCAGGCACCCTGTAGGTTGGACACAATGTCTGTTGATAGTACCAGTCTCTATATACATGTACTAATACATGTACACAAAGGGTATGCATCAGTATGTTGCATAATATGAAGCAATTCCTGACTCAGTTTCCTTCTATTTTTCTAGACACCATTCTCCAAGGTCTACAATCATGTCTATTTCTAGCACCATGAAGCAGACATCATACTGTTTTAGAGACTATTATAGTGGACACTTGTTAAAGTGATTTTCAGATGCCATATGTCTGATGCACCCATTCCCAGTTCCAGCCCATTCAAATGTGTGACAGCCTACCTCATGAATGCTTCTCCACATTATAATTTTCAGGCCAACCTTTCCTACACAAAACAGTCATGTAAAAATAATTCCATCTTTTTTTCACTTTTGGTAATTCTCACTTCTCAATGAAGTAACATTACAAATGAAATTGTTTTCCAAGTTTTGTAACATGCAGTGTGGTTACACTGTTCCCACTGCTAAATTGGACCTTAAATACTGTAGATGGGCTGGGAACCAGTCTATAGCAATGCGTATACTAAAAGTCATTCCAAGGAGATGCATGAAATGTTGATCGCCCATGCTTGGGGATGTGGATATCATGGAGTGCGAAGGTCCGTCAGCTCAGTGCCGAACTGATGAAACAGAAGTGTGTTAGCATCTCGGGTACCCCTGCTCATGGCTAAGACCTTTATCTTCATCTAAGTA
>NW_019091543.1:310547-360050 GCF_001949145.1 Acanthaster planci | reverse complement strand
AATCCGGAGCGTGTTTTGAAAGCTACCCGAACCCCTCCGGTCTTTTCCGAAAGAGGAAGGATTCATGTTCATTGTGTGTTTGTCACATCGAAATCGGCCCAGTGGTTGAGAAGCTACGTCACAACCAACATTTCAACGCCGTGTTTCTCCTTGAAGTTTACGATCTTATGTTTTGTGACATCGTGAGTATAAAATATATTTATATTAGTTGATGATTACGAGTTTTTAAGAATATTGGCCAAGTAACAGCGTCCGGAAATGTATTTGTTCCGGACCACGTTTGAGCAGTTTGCACGGAGAAATCGTTCACGTTAAATCTAGACTGCGTACCACTCGACGGCGCCCCCACATATAATAATGGGAGTCTGGGTGCCCGACTAGTTCAAGAAATTCGTAAACGTGAATCATCACCGTCGTATATTTCGAGTCCTTTTATCATAAGCTCATCAAAATTAATCATTAATACCATTCTTAAAGAGTAAAAAGTTTCCCAATCTCTTGGTAATGGGTTTTTTTAAGTTAAAAAATGACATCATTGTACGAATATGTGCTCCGTAAAATCATCTCATGTGGTGGTTTCTATTTCGTGATAAACTGTTCAGGTGTTCACGTCATGAAGTGAACACCGCGTTAACGTGTCTGTGACATTGTTCAATAGGGTTTATTTATCAAAGTACGAGGGGAAAATATAACCAAAGAAAGCAAAGCCAATTTGTAAACTTAGAGATTTTGTTTAGACTTTCCGGTCGATCTACACCAATTTAAGGTTGATCATAAAAAAATACCTGTCACACCAAAATAATGTTTGCTAGGCCTATCTCGAAAAATCTTCTCTTTAAAGTTACCCAATCATTTTGCAATTTTGAACAGAATTTTAGCAGAATGCAACTTTCTAAGTAACTTACTTCATGTTATTTATGGACACTTTCCTACTTAGGACTACTTTTGAAACATGCCTAGAACAATAGTGATCAGTATCATTGTGATATAGAATAACCTTTAAATTGTTGCCTGTTCTTTTCCTTTAATGATAAATCATACAAATAATCTATACTTTTGTTTAATGGCAGACGCTATATATTTGATCTTATTATTTTGTGTGTACTTTTTAGATATTGGACCATATGCCAAGGAAGCTGGTATCTACCGGAGGCACTTCGCTCAGGATGGACAAAGCTTTCCAGTGCAAACCCATATCAAGAATGTTAGTATACTAAAACTAAAATCACAGGTGTGATAGGAGTCAAAGCTCTGTGATATGAAAGTGACAGTTGGCATTGCACCCAAAGGGCTGTAAAAATCCACAACTCTCTTTACTTACTGCAAATATTTGCGGAATTCCTTAAGGTTGTCTTGTTCCAATTTTTTCTCAAATTAAAGGTAATATGCAAATCATTTTCATTTAATTAAACTTTCATCTGTAGTTTTTAAGGAGTACAGGGTATGTCAAATACATTAGGAGTATACCGTACACGTGGCATTGATCCTCAACAATCCCAATAATTGGTGCTGTACTGTTGAAAAACATGAATAATTATTTATGCAAATTGATCAATTTTACGCATTGCATATATTGATTAATTAATTAGAAAATGGCTTTATTTAAGATGAGACAAACAGTAATGTTTACCAACATATGTGTAACCACCACATCAGAAATTTAATCGAAGTATATAGCTGCCAGGAGTCAGGACATCTCGTTTATTGACATTTATATCAATTAAATATGCAAATCAGGTATACATTTGTATTTTAAATGTGGAAATTTGTAGTAGTGATGTGCAAATTTGTAAGAATGCCAAGTTTGACAGAAATAAAATGTGTCCTTCCAATGTAACAGAAGAAAAACCTTGTTTAACCCTAACCCCCTAGGGTGTATGTAAAATCATATTGAAATCGGAGGATTTGGGACTGTTAGGGTTAAGTGAGCTTTTCCTGGTGCCATTTACTTTATAAAGAAAAACAAAGGGTGACCTTTGACCTGGGAGTCAATATTAGACAGTTGTTTTGCGATATTCAAATGGATGTATCTTGAGAACCGCTTGACCGTTTGGAATTATTTTTTCCCTGTTAAACTCCTGAAGATATGCTCTTTCATATCTGCTATAAATTGACTGTGTACTGAAATAATTTGGAAATCATCTGAAATGCCTAATCTAAGCTGCTTAAAATACATTCCTCCTACTCAAGCCTCTAGACCCATACCTGTCAACATGCCACACTCCTTCCTGAGGTCAGGTATTACCACACAATGGTTTAAAATTTTGAATGAACTGAAGGCTCATTTAAATACTTTTTAATCTATTGTGTGGTAATGCCCCACCTCAGGAAGGAATGTGGCAATGTTGGCGGGTCTGTAGGCCTGTCACTAGGCTGACTTTTTCTTGCTAAAAGAATACAATTTTATGAACAAAAATACCCCTGTAACTCTGAATGTTCACAATACCAAGTTTTCTCAAAGTTTTTGTGACGCTGATCAAAAAACACTGCCAAATCAATTAAAAAACAGAAGCTAAAGGACCACCACGTTTGACGAGACCTTGGTTCGAGTCATCACTGCTGGACACAATTCCCTGTGTTGCATGCATGCTGCACGGCACACACACTACATACACCACCCCACACCGACCATGACCATGACAAATCCTGCTTTCAGGTTATCCTGACCGCCACTGCAGACCTATTCATTGACAGTCCAATTGCTGACTCTTTCCGATAACCATGTGACCATAGAAAGTGACATCATCAGAAACCTAACAAGCCCGGGATTCTATGGCATGTCATGCCGAACACGATTGGTGAAAAATTTACTACACGAAGGTATTAGGTACACGTACCATTTAAGCGGCTGATTTTTATTTACTAGTAGAAAGAAACGTTTAAGTAACAACAAGAAAACTATCTCAGTAAAATAACTATTTGTGTGCAAAAAATACACAATAATGAAAAAAAAAGCAATAAAATAATCACTAAAATGTTGCCATCACAGCAGAGCAAGTACAATTTGTTATGATTACGTACACAGTTCATGTATGTGTTTTGTGACTCCATGGCCCAGGAAATTCCATTTAATAATTCAATATCCAGACAACTTGAATTTTTATTTATTCTCCGAGATTCAAGTTATGTAAGACGCAAGCAACGAAAATATGACTGCGCCATCAGCACGCAGAGCGCGTAGCCCAGGCACAGCTTTTGTGACTGATTTTATCCTTCAAAGTTTGCTGGATTAGCTGTCTGGTGTATAAGCCGCAGAGACACTTTTCAGCGTGAGAGTCAATGTATAAGCCGCAGCTAATATTCTGAAAATTAAGCTACATACATTTTGTCTTAAATTCATAGCCTGTGAAGAACCACACAGGCTATTCGCTCATCATTACTGCATCTGCCATGCGATTTTAGATAAGCTTCATTAATTTACGCAGGTGTGTAACAAGTTGCATGTGCTGGGCACCTTTGTTGTTTTACATTTTATTGCTTGTTCTAATATGATCAAACAACGGTCGTTGGTGCTGAGTGGTTATTGGGTACCAATATATCTGAACTTGTGATCTTGGGTATCACAACCACTGTTGATCTGTTGGTGCTCATGGGTACCCGCCTAAGGATCCATGTTGAGATTGCTTGAGTTCATAATCCATCTGCCCTAAATCAGTGGTATTGATATCAGTTTTCAATTTCCTCAAAATACTAGCACAGCAAAAACTGCTGTGCAATATTTTGTTTGCAAAGCAATAGCCTAATTGTGTGTAGCAGTTTTTTTTCACAATATAACTTCATGAAATCACTGAATATCTATATAAAAGAAAACAATAAAACAAAGTCTTCAACAATGGTCTTTCAAAATTATTTCAGAGCAAGTGGGTTCTCAGTCTAGGGCTGGAAAATGTTGGCAAAGAAGGCGCTAAGTACCTGAAAAGAGGGGTAAAATACCTGCACATAGGATCTGCCCAAAATGGCTGCACATGATGAACATCAATGGCTGAATACACGTGAGTATCCTGCCCCTTTTTACTAATGCACCACATCAATTGCACTGTTGAAAGCATCTGATCTTTATTCAGCTGTGTTGGCTTTCCTGTGTGACTGGCAATGGCCTACTTGTGGAAGGATATGCTGACGTATCCTAATCTGGTGCACTATGGTTTTTTGCCTCCAGTGCCTAGCTGGAGAAATTGTTTACCTTGAATTTCATCGTAAGTGAAATGAAAAACTCCCAACATTCTGATTCAGAAATACTGATTTTACAAAAATGTCGACCCACTACGAACTTCCAAATTGATTTGTAAAGACAGAAAAGACGACAAAATTTATTTATTTATTTATTTTTTATTCTTTAAAAAGTTTTAAAATTTATATTTCTAACTTGCCGATAAAAACTTTTGGGTTGTACCGAAAAATGAGAGTTGGTTGGGAAACTGGAAGTGGAAGTATGTTTTTTTACCTTAGGTAAGTGGAGCTAAGTGCGCCACTCAGGGGAACACTCAGCTAAATTCTTGCCCAAATTCCGGACATCACCATTTTTGAATTTTGGACGAAATTTTGTGACACTGAACGTTCAACAGCATGTATTATGGCATTATGGATTTTGCAAGTGAAAGTCAAAGGCACAATGTACATGTAAGGGGACTCTAAAAATTTATACATAGTCTGACAGCACACGATGCACTGTGCTTTACATCGATCTTCCCTATAACCAAAAGCATAACGTTAGTCCAAAATGCAACATCAATCACTGTTTTATTCTAGCAAGTGTCAGTTGAACTTGGTTTTCACTCTTCCATTAATTAATTTTACATCTGTATACTTGTACACTGTAACCTTATTTATTTAATTGGTAAGTGCATAATTATGGAATTTGCACTCTACAAATTATCACTATTATTATCTTCATCACTTTCAACTTCGATTGACATGCTTAATGCTATGTCCAACTGTGAGACGTGAAATGATGACAGCGTGTTCTGTTGTGTGCTCTACATGTACAGTACATGCTGCATGCACACCATGCCTGGAGCCTAGCCGGCCATGCATGTCACTCTGCTCGCAGCTGTATGTGTAAATCGAATCGTCATTTCTAGCATATTACAGTGTGAAGCCCTGTGTATTTTTAATCGCACAATGTGTGATTTATTTTAGAAAGTGTGCAACATTTGGGCGATACTGCATTGCAAAATGCAATGCAATACACTGACTGATAGTCGGGATAAAAATATTGAATAAACTTGAAGGTGCAGCAAGACACAAGAGAAACTATGTTATCTGTTTTTGTTTCTTTTTGGAATTTAAGTATTATTATAATTTTCATAAATGTGCATACTACCTGTAAGGTACATTGCATGTTACTAGAAACAATTAAGTATTCAAACAAACGTAACTTTGTAACGTAACAAACATAACTTTGTAAGTAAGTTAAATTGATTACCAATGTTTAGAACTTGTCTCCAAATGTCCATGGCGATAGAATTACGCTCATACAGCTATCTGACACAGTGCGACGGTCTAATCCTCCCACCAAATGTATTCATACTTCACATACCTTTCAAGTTTTTCCTGTTCCTGCATGTTAACACACAGTCATTAACAGCCACTCACAAAAGTCTGTTGGAGGAATGGTTTTCACGGACCCATTTCACATGCAGAGAAAATGGGCATTTTGTTCAGATTTAAGTAGTGTGTGCAGAACAGGAGAAGTGCATATGGATGCATCCAGAGGGTCAAAACGTTTTGGTGTCCTGCCTTAAATTTCTTCCCAGCTAGTCCAACAGCCCTTTCTCCCACATTATTCTCACCATTTTGATTAAAGTCTGCCATACTACCATGAGGCAGAGGACAAAATTGCCTTGATAAAAATGTGCACAGTACCACGCCACAAAAAATAACAAGGCATGCACTGAGGTGTCAGTAAACACAAAAGTGTCTGGGAACAACTCATCACACAAGGCATGTTACAGTACACTTGCAGTACTGTTTCCATTGGATTAATTGGGGCACGGCTCCACAGAAAGTTTCTGCGATCACTGTTTGGCTATTGGCCTCTTTAAGTTTCTGCAAGCACGATGTAAAACTGAAAAGGACAACAATAATTCCAGGCATTACAGGACCTAATTTTAGCATTCTTCCACTAAAGGAAGGCATCCAAGTTATTTTAAATCAGCACGCCAGGTCCTCCTGTTGTATGCGATTGTTCACTGTGACTTGGAGTGGTACACTGTACGTACAATCGTTCTAGTATAAGTACAGGTACAGTCATTTTCCGAGTTCCAGATCATGAAAATTATTCAGTCATACTGCAGCTCCAAAAAATCCTTAAGCTTCAGTGAAATGTTGTCAGTAGTCCACCTTTTGTGTTGAGATACTACAAAATTATTTCCTAAATCTAAGTTTAATGTGGACTTACAGGATCGACGAAAATGATGACAATGCTTTTACTAGTTCTAGATTGGTTTAATCAGTTCCGGTTTGAGACAAAAATTTCTTCACGAATAAAAAGTAACCATGCGAAAAATCCATTTTTCAGCTAGAACTTTGTAGCAAGTTGATTTTCTAATGAAGAATTTGTGAATTTGGAGAAAATTAGTTCACAAAAAAGAATTGCAATGAATTAAACAGTAGAAATTGCATAAATTTTGACTCAACTTTTTCAGTTGTACAGCGAGCTATCAATGATACTATCCCACACCGTGTGGGATAAAATACACATGGTTTTTATTTTTTCCCTGCCGCCTGCATAATCGTTAGTTTTATTCAACATTTCAGCATTTCTTTATCCCTGTGTGGTTTTTATTATTTCCCACCCCAACATGAATTTTTTTTATTCTGAGCATCCAACCCAACAAAATTATTAATCCTTCCCATCTTCATCATCCTACCAGCATTTCTTCATCCAAACCTGGACCACTTGTAGTTTTAGTTTTGTCCTGCCCTATCACGTAATCACTGTTTTTATTCCAAGCATCCAACCCACCAAAATGTTCTCCACACCTCTGATGGGATGCTGTCGTTCTTGCTCGCAAAGGCACGCAGCATGAACATAACAACAATGCGCTCTCTGTGTCTCGTGTCTGTGAAATGTGAAGAACGCATTCTGAAATGTCATTCAGAACACAAAGGAACAGGAGGGTGTGCATAACGGAAGGAATGCATGCGAATGGTCAAAGTATTTATGATCTTGTCCCTAAGACAGATCCGTTCAGTCCAGGTTCAGTCCAAATTAACGTTCCCTAAAAATGTGTGTTTTTTTTAAATTGTGACGATTCCTTCCAAAACGAGAGCTGACTTATAATATACAAGGCAAATCAGTGGCAGTGCGCCGCAGCAGGCTATGAATGTCATAATATGCATTCAGCTGTGAACCATTGTTACGCATGTTTTCCACCAGCGCCGCACATCGGCGGGCCATGGGAGGCTGCAGTGCATCCATGGACATTGTGCGTAAGCCATGTTGTGATTTTTCCTACCTTGGCATTCATTAGCATCAACAGATGTAGCTGGCTTCCATGGCTGGTCATTATAGAATGGTAGACACTCGTTACAGTCCACACCAGCAGTGAAATGTTCACAGCGGCACACAAGCCGCACTGAACTATCTATTCCTGTGCTGTTGATACACTCACTGGCATGACCATTGCACTTACATCTGTAGAAAAGTAAGAGGGGAAGAGCATTTATCAACTTTGTATGCACAGAACCTCAGTAATGTTGGGAGCTTAATTTGTTCACTTACGAAAATTGGTGTCCTATATTAGAATAATCAAGACTATAAAATGTACACACAAACACTTCATAATGTTAAACTCACGGAACTACAAAAAAAACCCAAATTAACAAAGGAGAGAAAAATAAACAAATTCTTGCATTACAATACAGTGGAATGCCGCTATACTGAACACCCTTATACCGAACATTCAATATTTTGTACACAAAACCTACCGAACATTATGCAGTAGCTGTTCGTAATTCCCCAACGTCAACTTGATAAAACAGTTAGGGTTTTTATGCTGAAGAGTAACAAGTGGCCATTATTTCCCCAAGGATTAGAAGGGAAAGCCACTAGTTGTTGAAGAATTAATTAAAATTTGCTAGCTGAGAAACTGGGTACGTGAGTCATTGGCACGTGTTCAAAGTCGTCTGCTAATATGGCCACAGCACGCAGGATTAATCAGGCAATGGAATTGAATGGACACTGGTTTTGTGACTCCGCATTCGGGTACAGAGGAAAACTGCACGTGCCCAATAGCACTGCACTAACAATAGGCTAAAGAGGGTGCTGCTGATAAACAAGTCATCAAGATTTGCCACAGCTGCAGAGATCGATTCTGAGCAGTAGCTTTGATTTTTGAGTTTGAAGACAGCAGCCGCTTTTGAAAGGTTCAAATGGCCAAAATAGCTTACAATCTTCCCACTCTGCTGATTACAGTGCTTGAGTACACATCTACACTTTTATTGCTTTTCCGCTGCATATTCCGAACTCATCCAAGCTCGTCATGGGAAAGAGAAAGATTGTGACCCTTGCTGATAAGCAAGAAATCATCAAGAGAATTGATGGAGGAGCCTCGCAAGTAGCTATCGCTCGAGATTATAGAATTGGCTGCTCAACGGTCAATGAAATTTACAAGTTGCAGCAGGACAAGATCAAGGAATTTCTGGGAACCCAGACTGACAACCCGGTTGGCATGATGCGAAAGAGGATGTGGAAATCAGACAGTGAGGCAGTAGAGAATGCTGGTTTCACTTGGTTTAAGGCTCAGCGCAGTAAAGGAGCCATGGTTTCAGAGCCCATCCTTGCTGAGAAAGCTGTCTTTTTCGACAGACGCATCTACGGTGAGGACAGCGTATTTGCAGCTTCAACTGGCTGGTTGAAAAGATTTAAAGAAAGGCACGGGAAACACGAACTCCATGTCAGGAGAGTGCCAGTCCGCGCCAAGTGAAGGCTCCATGTCCGAGTTCCGAAACTCGTACCATTGCTACCTTGATGAACGAAAACTGTTGTCAGAACAGCGCTACAATGCTGATGAGACTGGCTTGTTTTGGAGACTGCTGCCCAACAAAACTCTCGCCCATAGTGGTGAGAGCAATGCACCGGGGCCACAAGCAGGCGAAAGACCGGGTGACACTACTCTGCTGCACCAATGAAACTGGTGACAAGCTGAAAATTACGATGGTGGGCCAGAAACCCACAGTGTTTCCATCACATCAATCACAAGATCTTGCCTGTGGTATACAAGAGCCAAGCAAATGCATGGGTGGGCTCAAAACTGTTCAAGGACTGGTTCTTTCAAGAGTTTGTCAAACAAGTAAAACAATTCCTGACAAAGAATAACCTGCCTCATAAGGCAGTTCTACTGCTTGACAACTGCTCTGGACACATGCCCAAGAACCCCCTCGTGAGCCACTGTGGAGGAATTCAATGTCAATTCCTTCCTCCAAACACTACATCAAAGATGCAGCCGATGGATTGCGGTGTGATGCAGGCCATTAAGAAAGTCTATCGGAAACATCTTCTCTGCCTCGTACTAGACAACAATGTGGACACAGACTTGACTTCAGTTTTGAAGTCCATCACTCTCAAGGACGCATGCTACATGATCGCAGAAGCATGGAAAGCAGTCAAGCCAAAATCCATCCATCCAGTCACTACATATACAAATTTCCCATGCGCAAGAGCTATTCGCTGTATCATCCATGGTGCCCCTTGACCTCCCACTATGCACTGCCGTCATGCCACCATGTTCGTCCTTCTTTTTGAAAGTGACTTGGAATGTCGTAGCCAAGTGGGGAGGACGGGCGGGAGAGGACTGGTTGGGTAGGTATTCTCTAGTAGACTTGACCCACACTACTGTGGGGAGAAGTCTACGGCGCTCTACCTACCCAAACAGTCACTACATATGCAGAGTGGCACTCATCTAGGTGGTGGGATGGCTACAGAATACAAAAAGACATAAAAGAGATAAATGGCCATCTATCATCAAGATAGGAATATGCCCGTCACGAGTCCCAGCCAGATATGGACTCAGTATTAGGAAGAAACATTGAAGAGGACAAAGCAGGAAGGAAATACCTGGAGTTCATGTGTGGTCTAAGGAATGGGAGTCGATGGTGGAGCACATTAGGTAACTGTGACAGCAGACAGTTGCTAAGTATGATTGAAAACTGCAGTTCTGAGTCTTATAGTAGAAGAAAAGAATCGTTACTGCACTTATTGGTGTTTGAATTGAACCACTACAATGTACACTGTTCATCGTGCCTTGAGTAGTAGGGAACTGTTTGCTGCTAATGTAGATGCTAGGGATTTAAGGGATCTAGGAAAGTCAGACTTCTGGATTAGGAGGGTCTGAACAACATAAGGAAAAGATGTCTTTCCTGACCAATTCTGACAGAATTGCCGGGAGTAATGTTAACAGAGAGGGGCATGTAGGTCTTACACACCCTACAACTCTACCCTGTTGGAAGGAGAAGAAAAGGGTTGTTTGTGACTAAGACCTGAAGACGAGGGGGTCTGGCACAGGACAACAGTAGCTAGATGTTCCATGTGAAGGAAGGGACAGCAATGCACAGAGTATCTTGTCAGGTACCTAAGGAACTGACTCGGTCACATTGTGATGTAGTGTCTATTCTACTGTGAGCAAGCATATGTATTTATTAAAGGCGTTGTAGGCTTCGAGATGTGGATTACCTTCGGGTTAATCTAAAAGTAAAATGCTCATAAGAACAACTGTCTCTTGAGGAGGCCAAGGCGTAGGGAGAGCGTACCACTGTAGTGATTTATCTGGTGAAGCGACTCCTGTCGCTGAAATCTGAAAGTTTGGATATAGGAGTAAGCCATAGAATTCAGAAGTGCCAGTAGAAAGCAGTACTTGAGAACCCGTCCACGGTTTCACTGGTCACAGATGTTGCAGGTTCTTCATAAAATGGACCAAAATGCAACTCCGGATGTCATTTTTCAAAACTTCTCAAAAAGTGACTTTTAACATGTAAAATACAAATTAGCACCTTCATAATTAAAAAAAATCATTGTTTGGGGATAATTACGCATAATGTGGACATTTGGTTGGCTACCAGTGCAAACCAAATGGGGTTGAATTCATTTAATTTTTTATATCAAAGTGTTTGCACCAGAGGACTTGATTTCAAAACTTCTCTCAGCAAGACGGAGAATTCAGTATATTTTTCAACTGATGTATTTTAAAGCACCTGAAAAAATAACTTTTAAAAATATAAGCCATGAAAAAAGGAGCACAAAATCCACGGAAAATTATGAGAAAAGTTTGGCTCTCTTCATTCTCTTACCGTTTATAATCACTCTCACTATACCAGCATATCTGCCAGGTCTTATATCTTTCAACCACCGAAAATTATCTTTTAAGTTTGGCTGCATCAAAAATGTATAATGAATACAATATGTTTGTTGCAAACGTCATATTTGACAGAATTTTGATGACGTTCTAGAATTTTGACAAAAATGCATGACGTTCGAGAATGCCCAAAATGCTGTCACATGCAGTGCTTGAAAATTCCATGCACGATGTTCATTTTGCCGTTTATTTTGGAGATGTCCCTGCTGAAAATTACATTAAAATTATTAACTCTGCGCATTACATTTTGATCATGAATCTTATTTTATGTCTCGGACGTCATTTTGTTTTGACGTCATTCAGTATGACTGATTTTCTTTCGAGAAGCCTGGTCCAAAGAGAAAAAATCCTGGAGCGTTGCCATTCCTTGGAGGGGTTCATGAATATCGAATGATAAAGTGGGCGCAATATCCGGGTTGATGTCAAAGGTCAAACAGGCCATGATGCAGCGAAATGTTTCTCTAATGGCACCACGAGATAATGACAGAAGCCGCAAAATCGCCATCAACGGTATTTTGGACTGCAATTTTCAGAAACATACTTGAAGAAAATGTGATCGGTCCAGTCGTAAAAATGATGATGGTTTGGGGGTGCTCTTTTGCACTCTTTTTTAAAGTTGTACATCGATTTTGATTATACTCAATGCTTTTGCAGTCGATTTTTTTTTAAACTAATGACGAAATCAAA
Source organism: Acanthaster planci (assembly GCF_001949145.1). Next base: position 348,009 of record NW_019091543.1, on the reverse strand, counting down.
TGATGTTCGCGACTGCTGACTTCGGGACCCAATTAATTGTGAAAGGTATTTTTAATTTTGTGATTATGGTTTTAATATGTGTAAACATGATCACCTTTCACCACATATAAATCTGTGGGAATTATCACTCTTCAGTAAATTTTATTGGCTAGGATTTCAACAGGTTGTTCACGTACGTCAAAAATGCTGACGTTCAAGACTTTAATTAAATAACTCCAATTAAGTTGAAAGATGGACACAGTCATCATTGTTCCAGATATCAGCCATGACTTCCCTCATTACATCAGACATTGGGAATTAATTCAATGCTGTTCTCTTCAAGAAAAATGAACCCCCAAAGTTGTACATTATCTAATGTCTATATTTTGAGGAACATGCCATATGCTTGTGTTATGAAGGCTCAGACAAGGGACGAGAGCTGAACTTACTTACAGTGTAGATCGAGAGTGGAAAAAATGACAGAAAACTAAAAATTAAGAAACCTATATAGCTAGCATGCTTCTAAGTGATGTTCAGGAAAGCTCCAGCCTCATCTGTACATCTGCCTACAAAAGCCAGTCGCCAGAATGTCTGATTATGGCAATGGTTAGCTGGTGGGAGTAGGAGATACAGGTTACCAGAGTTAGGACCCCTAGGACACTGACAGAGTGACAGGGTCAAGGCTAGAGAGTTGCTCTGCCGTGAATGAAGTAGAGGAACTTGAATTTTCATGAAAGAACTAGAATGGAAATCACACAATTGAAGTCCCAAAAAGCCTGGGTTGAATCTGACAGGGGTTGAGCAACTGTAAGAGGAACCCTGTGTACATGCAATAACTACATGTGTCAGGAGAGATTGGAATTCAATGAGTTCGGCCGAACAACTTGTACCGGGTACCCGCCCGTCTATTTCAAAACCCGGTTCCATTTTTGTGGGCCGGGTACCCGTAAAAAAAAGTAAATAAATTAGGAACAAACATCCATGTAAAAAATGTCTGTGAAATTTCTTACTGAAGGGCAGACTTCCTGGAAAATCACCATACTGCTGAAAACCCGGTTCTGCGGTCATACATGAAACTTGAATTCGGAGATCGACAGCTAATATTGTTGTCCACTCTGCCCGTTGTACCGCTAGTCTTTTTCCTAGTTCCAGAATTTTCCTAGTTCACAAGAGTGAAAAAACCACTAAAATTCACGGGCGATAGGTCACTCACTACGTGTGATTTCAAATATTTCTTTGAATTGAATAGTCATATAAACCATTGCATCTCATGCCTGCTTAATCAAAATGACGTTTTTGGAGAAAAGACCAGGCTGCTGGACATTACCGACATTTTTTCACTCTCAAAAGTGGTGATAATCCAGCCTTGTTTTGAAACCGCATACCAGGGTTTGGGTTATTTATAGTGAGCGGATTACCACCAGGGACAAAAGCGCTCCACCACCGCAACGATGAGCCACACGGCACTGCTGCACACTAATCTGGCCCCTATTGAAAAGAGGTCAGCAGCGCACTGTGCCAGGTTCGTAAACAAAAGAAAGTTACATAACACCGCACAATCTGGGCTACTCTTACAAGGCTGCAGGCCTGGCTGAAATACTCGGGCGTCAATGAAGGTCACCTGTCAACTTAGAGTAGTGCCTGAAGATTACTTCGTGCGGCTATAAACGTCCATTAAATGAAATGATAAATTTTTTAAGAGTTTTGAAAACGGAAAAAATGATAAGTATGCCGGCCCAGCATCATCAACATTGAAAAATGCCCTGGCATGAAGTGGTTAAGCATGTCCTATGACAGTGAAGTTTATTATTCTAAACACATCACAAGGTATTTGATTAATCACAACCTAGAGATCTCTTTGATCAACCGCATTGTCCTCAATTTATGCCAGACAAACTGAAATACAAACAGTGACAAGTGAGGAATCAGATTTTAGTGGTTGGAATGAATGTGACAACAATAAAAAAGATCGTTGATTGCCGTGGATGTCGAACAGATGCAGATTTATGGAATCATTTTATAGTTTATAACACACATTCCTGGCTTCGGTTAGATAGATTTTCACACAATACTTGTACATGTTGTATATAAAGAACAAAAAAGATCCAAAGAGAGCACAAGGCTAGCACAAGGAGCATTCACATTTTCTGTTCCGCTAATAAAAGTCTTTGGAAAATAAAGTCCAGTGCGGACACGGAAGACCAGCTGATTTTTAGTTCCCAAGCTGTAGGGCTGTGATACATGTACATGTATGTGCCAGTGAGCAATACAATAAGCAATGCCTACAAGCTCATTCCAAAACCGCAAACTTGACGGCGGTGATAGGAAAAGAAAACCTTGTGACAGGTGGGTTAATGGCTGTATGCTGAAGTATCATGTCACATCTTATCATGTCACACCTTAAGAGACAATACAAACACGATGCTGAGTGACTGAAACCACAAAGTATGCAGTCACTGCTGTGGTGTAATTGTCTGCTTTCATCTTCAGATGGTTGTGGGAATATTCTGAACAAATTAGCCAGAATACCGCGGTATTGAAATTCAATACCGAATTAGTCGGTATTCCAGTATTCGTGGATTGTTAGTCGGTACTGTTCAGTATTAAAAAAGGACCGCGGTATTCGGTAATACTGAAATACCACCTAAGCCAAAAAGACACCAAACATGTTCTGATGATTTGCAGAAGTATGGACAAAAGGAATACACGTTCTGATTTTATAATAATCTGTTGTAACCACTCAGCTTACCTTTTAGCACGTTACTAAAAACAAATGGTGTGTGGCACAATGAAGAACTCTAATTTATATATCAATGTAACAAAATGTATTTGACAAAAGTGCAGTTCAACCCACACAACATACAATCTTCACATTGTGCACGCACATAGGAAAAAAAATGATTAAATGGGGACAAAAACTACCAAAAATTACCACAAAAAAATGATAAAGTCCTGCCTTAATCAATATAATAATATCAACAGTCAACTTTTCTTAAGAATTATTAACAATTCATACCACTATGCTATTCAGGTAATCATGACGGCAAACTGGCCAACAATGTTCATGTACTGCATGATAAGCGTGCATGATACATCCAGAAGGGCGGGCAATAAACCTCATGCTGCGGCAAGAATTTTGAGGAAACATGTTTGCTTCAAGTAAGAGCAATACTTCCCCAAAATAAATTCAGGAACACAGAAAATGAAAATAAAAAAGAGATCAAGTTCTGTGAATTGACTTGCAGAAATATTCTTGCAACATTGATTTTTTGTTACATGCAGCAGTAGAGCTGCATGCATGTATGGTGTAGTCTAACGATGCTACTCAGCTTTGATGCACAGACTGGGTTGCCCTATTTCTTTCACACCTTCTTTGGCAATAGCAAGGCATGGCAGGAACCAGTGCGGCAGACAAATGTAAACCAGCCTGCGAATGATGGGCAAAGTTGAGCCTGGTTGAACTTTGTCGACTGTCCGAGTGGGGTAGCCAAGGTATCCCCATACAAGCACGCACGCTGGCATGACTGGCCTGCAACAGTGTCCCTCTCACTTAGTTCCACAAATTTTTAGCCTATTTTCTACTCAATGCTTAAATATTACAACTCAGTGATCAACTAAATAGCTGACTGTCAATGAAATGGATGAAACTGGAGTAGAGGTTTGGCATCATGAAGCAGTAGAGTCAATCTAAAGGCACATTTTCTGCAAAAAGTCACAGAGTTTCAGACACTATTTTGTTTCAATTTTTAGGTGGAATGACGAACGAACTATTAACGCGGAGGGACAGTTGATCGGTCGAATGGTAAGATGGAAAAACGACGTTCAATGCGATATGTGCAACTTCATGGTCGGGCCTGGTATAACGGGATTCCCTTATCAGTGTGATGTATTGGAGAATAGCTTTTGTTGTTAACTATCGATATGTTTTGTTCTATGTTCCATTAATTAAATAGGGCTTGAATGTGCAGGTAATTAACCATTTGTATCATACAATGGCGTAAGTGGTATTCATTGTAGTAGTTGGGTGAATATCCGTCGTGGTAATAAATTTGTTGTGTGAGATTTTGTCCGTGTGTTCATTGTGTGTGACCAGTGAACGACTCTTGCTTGTCTGTTGAATGTTTACGCCAGCATTTCATGTCCGGTTTGACCACTTTGAATTTCCTAAAAAAACAATGTTCACTGAAGCATGGAGGAAGGAAGGGACTAGGTTTAGTGCCTTCGTCTTTCGTGAAGGAGTTTACACGTGATTCGAATGGTTTTCATTGCATGTGAGTTTCTAGTTAAGAATGAACTTTGCTCAACTCGTACCTAAATGTACCCGTGCAAATAAATTTGTGACCCAGTGGTCTCGTCCCCAGCTACAGATAACTAATTTAGCATGTTTGTACGCAAATGTCACGGCTTTAAGTTTCGTGAATGACTCTGCGTACCATTATAATAGTTGATTCAGATTGTGATTACTTTTATATTATTCTTTCACAGATACTGGGGTGGATATTTCTACAAGAGATATGATGTACCATCAACTCGGAAAATTGTGGAGAAGCTCACATAGATCTTTTTGCTGTGTCAGTTGTTGGCAATTAAATTTTGCCATAAGTACATGAACATGTAGTACCATTTGATTTTTTTATTTCAAGGGCAAAAATACATGTATACAGTTTATTTCCTTCTCAATTGTTATTGGACTTGGAGTAACTCGTGTTATTATTAATTCTAAAATGTATGAATTGAAAAAAGGAAACTATCAAGTAAATGAAAACAACCGTTAAAGACTGAAGCTACATTGTAATTTGTCAAATTTCCACTTGCAAAATTGCGTCGCCGAAGTGGCGTTGTGTCGTCCTCGAAATGTTTGCCCCGTCTGTCATGTACTTAAAAAACATGGGGTCATAAGTTGAAGGGAGGTCTGTAGTTTAGATAGTATTTTTAAATTTTTCTTCCAGTGCACCTCGGCCACACAAATTATAGCTGCTGACAGAGTAAAGGTTTGGACTTTGTTCTCAAGAGCATTTCTACCTCATAGTAGTCGTAGCCATGTCGTCTACATGAATTTCAACATGAATAATCAATTTTTACACATCGAAATATTGGAAAATGATAGAAATCATGTATATGCACAGCACTGTCGCGAAACCCTAAATATACATTTTTCACCCCAAAAGGAGAACCGTTCAATCTTTTTATTTCAAACTTAACGCATGATGTTGGAGTCTGATTTCGGGTTATTCCTAAAAATTTCAATACGAATGATCAATTTTTACACATCCAAATATAGGAAAATGACAGAAAACCATGTAACTGCACAGCACTATGGTGAAACCCAAAATACACATTTTCACCCTAAAAATTGAACCATTACCCAAAACTTGAAGCTCGATGTCGGAGACTGATTTGAGGTTATTCTTGAAAATTTCAACACAAATGATCAATTTTTTCACATCCAATATAGGAAAATTGTAGAAAATCATGTAATTGCAAAACACTACATGAAGCCTGAGACGGAGACGAAGTTGAGTATATCGCGCAGTATCTTACGATCGACTAGTCTGTACGCACAGCATGAGTTTACATTTAGGTTCAGGTACATACATCAGGTCGACTGGTTTGTGGTCGCACACAGCTTACTGGGGAGCTGAGTGAAATGTTTCGCGCGTGCAAAGATTCCGGTGCAATCAATCGGGTTCAATCGAACGCTGGGCCGGGATGTTCAGTTGAACATTAATATTATTAAAGGTTGTAACAGGCATAGGAATCTTTCCGGTTAGACCGGAATTGCGATTTTTCACATTCCAATTTGTGGTCTTCGAGTTCAGTGTAAAAATGGAATAAAATTTGGGAGGTAAGTTTTGGTGGGGTAAATGTTATTTGACCACGCGGAGCTCAAAATTTCCCTAAAACTTAGTGAAAGTTGTACGTTAAAATAATTCTATTTACACGACACTTTGGGACCCTTCAAAATGTACGAGGAACTAATTTCGTGGATTCCCACTAAACGAGAATTCTCTTTGCGTAACCAAAGGTGGGAACCAGTGAAGAGTGCTGTCGCCACAGCCACTTCATGTGAATATGTCCGGTTTCCACAAAAATCTGACTCTCGTAAAAAACAGAATCTTACCTGTTATTGGTTAATTCCTCTCACATGACTGGCCTTTCTCCTAATTATCATACATGCGCATGACTCCGATTGGGTCCGTATTTCATGGGCCGTGTCAGAAACAGGCTTCCAGAGCTACTGCTAGGTCTATTGTCTACGCGTCTCTCCGCATTTCTAATGGAGCGAAGACCTGGACTTAGCTCTAGACCAGAGATTCGGATGCATCCTTAGAGACTTATTCTTTGCAGCGCTGCGAGGCTCGAAGCCGTATGGCCGATTTAAGTGGCTTTTTGGAAATAGGTACATGTACAGTGTATACCTTACGTGTACATGTACAGTACATGGTCAAAGTGAGTGCTGTACATCTACGTACATGTATGTGTACATACTGTACAAATTCAGTCAGGGGACAAAATCAAAATCATGGCAGAAATTGTCTTACTGTGACAAATTATTACTGGCTGATACGGAAGATGAGCATGTGGTGGGCGACTGCTTTCGTAAGCTTTACGACCCTGGAGAAGCATGGTGTGAATAGTGTTGTGATGGTATCAAGTATGGTACTTCCGGGGCGAAAGCTTTGATACAGCATGCATCTAAATACCAAAAGCACCTCAAACACTTCCGTAAAAGGACAAATCAGAGTAATGTAATTTTTAAAAAAAATTGGAAATGTCTTTAAAATTGAGAAGAATTTGCTTCAATAAATCTTTCCAAGGAACCTTTCCAATCACTACTCGCAAATTTCACTTTTTGTTCCTGTCTCGGCGTAGCCATGTTTTCCACGTCGATCGACAACCCATTCGTCTGATAAAATCAGCTTTGTTCAGGGCTCAATGGGCAAGCCGAAATCCCTGAGGTTTCTCAAACAAAATTTGTCTTCAGTCCTTAATTTTTCTCTTTCTTTCCTATTTTCTGTTGGTTAGCAAATTAGCAAAAAACAAAATCACCCCTCCCCGAAAAATATTTCCGAAATGTGCACGCAGCCATTTTTCAGATGGCACCCTTCTACCTCGTTACCAAAGTTGGGGTACAGATATTCATTAGATCTATCAGATTAGAGCTGGAAGTAGTAATAAGCAAAGAGGTCACTGTGTTTGATGAACATCAAATAAATTTCACAGAATTTTAAAACTCACTTTCTTAAATGATACACGTGAACCTTTTCTTTCATTCAGTCAATGAACTTTTATTTGCACAATACTGTGATCTTTTTGCTCTTTATGTTTCGTTCAGTTGAATATTACAGTAGATTAGGAAAAAAAGATTACACCAAGTTGTGGGCATTGTACAGCCTAGTTATAAATTATGAAACCATAAACATTACACGAACTGTTTAACAACGATTGAGGCATCTGCAACCCTCGTCGATAGCCTTGACGCATTCCCGGCGCCAGTACATTTCAAACTGGCCCAGGCCAAGAGCAGTCTTCTCCCTGACAATGGCCTTGATGGCATTGAGGCGGATGATACCAAGCTTCTCCTTCCCCGCACCCCCTTACAATTACTCATCTTCATCTCCCTCTTGGAAAATAATACACAGACCAAAAAAAGTGCAAAATTTGCCTCAGATGAGGAACCATTCTTTAGGTCCATGATTATTTCCGAAAAGAGGGATTCGATTTTCATTGCAGGGGATGAAGGTCAGGAGAAGCAGAGGAGGCCAGGGCAGCAGATGGTCTGGTGATGGTCGATGGTGACGGGGGATGTGCAGGGACAGCAGACGAAGGCATAGATGATGAGTCAGTGACGAACTTGTGTTTCCACAAGTCATCAATCTGACTCGCCATCTTGCGTAACATCTGCAAATCCTGCAAGTGGGATTGTCACCATTTTTGCTGGGGCGCTGGTGAGCTTGGGTGACCATGACTCCTGTATTTTGAAGAACAATGGAAAAGACAGTTGCACTGTATTACATGTATAATCTTGGCTCTTTTATGTTGGTATATGACCTAGTTTTATTTCATATAGTGGTATCATTGGACAATTTAGATTGCACGTAAAAGCCTAAAAATAAGCTCACTTTTCAGAAATGCACAAGTTAAAATCAAACAAGTTGCAGTTTTTCTCACCAGGTGAGCTTCAACATTTGCTCGGTGTAATCTTTGTAAGAAAATGCGAGAGCTTAGGCTGTTTTTTTTCCAACGTTCAAAGTTTTGAATTGAAAGTCAGGGAGAGGGAGACAAGTGGTAAATTGCCTGTCACATCCTCATGTATGCGTTGCAGAATTCATCTGGAAGGAGTTCTTGTACTTACTTTAGCTGGGCTTTGCTCAGATGTCACCTCATCCGAAAGGAAGCTCAGCTCTGGGAAGAATGCCTGGCTGGGGCTTCCCTGTTGGCTGGTCGGAGAGTTTGGGTCATCTAAGCTCTGTAGAAAAAGTAAGAAACATCATTTTTTTAAAATTACATTTCCATTATTAAAATGACATTGACATTCATTAGAAATGTTTAACATTATATCTCTCCTTGCTCACAGAGAAAAACAGCAACATAACAATTCTCAAGAATGTACACATGTGGGTGAAGTTAGCATTTGTCAACTTCTTGATGTACACCTTGACAGGGCTTACCATGGGAGATTGAGCCTGTTGGAGGGTTTGTTCCCCCTGATCACCTAAGCTCTGCAGAAAAGAGTGAGAAATATCATTCATTAAACAAGTTACATTTCCATAAATTTGGAGAGGGCTTAATTATGATGCAATTGCCATTCATGATGAATATGTGTAACATTACATCTCTTTATATTCACAGAGTTAACTTTTTGGTGTATACCTGGACAGGGCTTCCCGTGTGAAGTAGAGACGGTTCCCTGGTTGGAGATGGAGGTGTGGGGGATGGAGCCTGAACTTGCTGCCCTTGATCTACAGTCTTCAGAAAAATAGGTGAGAGAAAATTTACTTTTCAAATCAACCAGAAGTATATTTAATAAAAAATAAAGCTATTTAAAATGCACACCACAGTTTAATGTGGTATCATATGGAAGAGAATACGAAGACTTCACAAATGGTGTACGGATGAGATTGGATTTTCGGCACAAACTTTTTTCGGCTAACTTCACCAGTAGGCCCCACTTGACACCATTCTTGGCACATTGTTTTGACATTCTATATTAGAGTGTCCTGGTTACTTCGTGTTGAAGTCCCTAGTGAGATTTTTTATGGTTCCAATCTGGAAAACCTATTCTGCTAAATGTGAATGAAGCATCACAAAGAGTTGTCCAATAATGCTCAAAATGTAACAAAACTAACCGTGGTATTAAGAACATTTAGGAAAGCATAGCAAAAAAGTATTGACTGTAGGTTTTGTCGAAGATTGGGATTTATACGCAGCTTATGCACGTGCACCTTTGCAAGAAGCATAACACCTTAGTCAATGAGAAAAATACCAAAAATGCACTATAACACTGGGTACGTTGAAAACTGTTTAGTGAAGTAAGTTTGCTTGGACGGTGGCTAAGGCATCAAGAAGATGATCTTTTCTTTTCACTTGTCTTTAAACAATGGCTAGGTCTATTCGCAGGGAAGCAGTCTGCAGTGTTAAACTTTATGATCATTAATCTCTGCAGCTTTGAGCACATGTAGTTTTTAATATTGTCTACATTGGATAATTCCTCAACTTACCAACTCATGTTCTGCAATCACCATGCCGTCGTCATCAACACAGAAACGGGCCAGCACTGTTGCTCTTTTCTTCTCCTTTATTTTGATGGAAGGGACAAAAACAAAAAAATTATTACCAGTCTCTCCTTTTTAAAAGACGAAATACCCTCCTCTTTTCAACATGTATTTAAAATTGTGCTGTTGAAAAGAGCAGCTACATGTATAGTTTGTACGGAAGGTACAATGAATAGTACGTTTATGTGATAACTTTTAGGCTATATGATAGCGTTTAAGTGATCACGTTAATATAATTATTTCCATGACGGCGCCCTGGGTGTACGCTGTATTAGGCTGTTTATCAAAATAAAGGAATATTAAGTTTCATAGGAACACGAAAAGTTGTCGACACTCACCTTAACTGGCTTTTTCTGTGCTGTCTGTGCCTGTTACAAAATATATAATGAAGAATCAAACCTGTTGATCACTCGTGAATGTAGTGAAATGCCGTGCTCAGCGAAAATGGAATTTTATGATCCAAAAATTAAATATTTGTGTAAACTCTCCACATTGCGACACTCTAATTCATGTATTCAACTTTGCGTACCTTTGCCTTGGAAACTCTGCCATTCCTTGCCATCTGGGAGTCTTTCGGGAGTCTTTTGGCCATTCCAGTATACTTCAGTGACCCACATTTCTCTGCTGTCGCTTTATCCTGATGTAGAAGAGTGGTTGTCGTTATCATAAGGCGTGTACTTGAACCTTTTTTTGCCATTGTCCACTAATTACAATTCCGTTGGAATACATTTTGCCCAAATAAACGGCAGATCTCATACACGTGCACACTCACCTTGCCCACTTTATCTTGTTTCCGTGACAAAGCTCTTTGTAGAAAGAGAAGGTCCGAGTGATTGTCTGTATGGAAAAATCAAGTTAAAGTACATGTACTGAAAACATTTGTCTTTTTCTAATGAAAAGAAGAGAGGCGAAAATTACAATTCGAGTCGACTGGGTCAGGACGTCCAAAAACCAACGAGGTCCCGGGCCAATTCTGTCTCTTTAAAGGAAAAATTTGAGCTTTAAACATGTTTTGCATGATAAGTTATATCGGTAAAGTAATTGCATGGAAATGCCTTTATAATTTGCCAACATTTACTTGACGCTGTTACTGCAAAATGCGCCTCGTATGCAATTGCATAAACCCCATTATACATCGTATTTTCGTAGTACATGTACAATGATCCAATATCTTGTTTTCCGCTCACTATGCCTCTCTGGGATTCCAATCGCCTTCAGACAGCAGATTTACCTTATCACTTTAAAAAATGTGTTTTCTGTGTAGGCTTACGGATCTTGTTTACTTGCTGACTTACATGTATCTTACCCGATACCGTAATTTTCTTGCAATGAGACTTTTTCCAACCTCCCAATTAAATCACTAAAAATGTGTCCGTTTTGTTTCTATCAAATTATGATATGTGTAATTTAGAGGAAAGATGCTCACTTACCCGATACTCAGAGAACTTCGCATGGAAGAAATTCTCCCTCCCAAAGCACTTCAACTTTTTGTGCCGCTTCTAAACCCGATTTTACGTCCTTCACAAGTTTACTTGGCACAATGCTCGTTGATTTATCTTCGAAAGCAACTAGTGCTTCGCAAGGGATTTTGCACAAGTTCCTGAGTGACATTGTTTCTTGTTTACTAGTTTCTCCGTGCAGTGCGACGCAACTTTGTCGTGTGAGAGACGGATCGCTGAATTATTATCGGTATGATGCGGGTGTCACGTGATAAACTCCTTCTTGAGTGGAACGCAAAGTCTTTGTTGGCAGTCACTTACGAAAGGCCTTTTGCCCAGGTGTCACGAGAAACCACATTTTTTTCCCCAAAAAGCTACCATCCCAACAAGGGAACTGACTTGTGCAATAGCAAAGGATTTCGATGCGGATGCGGTCACTTTGGTCACGGTCTTGGTCATGGAGGAATTCATGATGCAGTGTTTGATTTACCGAAGCTTATGTGCTGACCCAAACATTTTTTCTTAATTTTGTTGAAGGGTGTACCCCAAATCCTAAATAATCTGCATTAGAAAGACACTGTTTGCTGAATATTGAATTGCATGATTTATGATCTCACATTTAGATATTATTTCTATCCGTGTCTTATATTAGTTGATCGTGATCGTGTGGCTTTTCTACACTGTTCCTAATCTGGTCTTCTCCGAGTCATTTGTTGCAATTCCCATTGTCTGTATCTTTATCGGGAAAGCATTTGCTAGAAGTGTATACATGTATATACTTATGTTTTTGCATTATATAACATAGGTTCAGCATTTTGCTGAGGTCACACAACCTATTAGATCACGTTTTCTTGCGCCATTTATAAAGACACCACAAAAGTATTTGAGCCAAATTAGTGTAAAGCCGATAATATTTTTAAGGCAGCCTACTGGTGTTGATTAATTTAATTAAAGGTAACCTTTCAGAAGCCTGTTTTATATTTTACCTGTTTTCATTCATGACAGTCAGTTAAAGAAATGAAAACAGTACAGTGTATATGTAATTCCACACAACTTCCATTTAGATAATACTCAATACAGGCATATTCTTTGCAGAGTAACTCCAGCAGTCCCCGCTATAGTTGATCTCATCCCAAGAACTTTCTTCTTGACAGGAAACAAAATGTCTGGCAGTCAATGTCACAAGGCTCTCTAGTAGACATTCTTCACCCACGTCCTTCTTTAAACAACACAAAAAGATTCTGACCTGAAAAGGATTATTCCAGTCAGGGACTTGTTGGTCGGTATTGGTAAATAGACGGAGGATTAAAAGTAACAAAGCGCAAGGAGCTTTTGTTGGTTAAGAAGTGAGGAACTCCGCTCCAGCACACGCTTGCCGGAGTCGGTAAAGTAACGAAACTTAAAGTTTGCAGACGCGACATAAGCTACCCCGACTTCTTCCTTCAGTGGGAATTTGGATTCTTGGTTTTAATGGTAATAAATTTTAATGGATAATGTTGCCAACACACATCTGATGCCAGCATTGCCAGCTTAATCAAGTGCTACCTGTAGCTTGGAGGAATCCAAGAGAAAATGATGAAGCTTCATGCGGTGGGCAAAACTTTCCTCTAAATCTAGGCAAGTTGTTAAAGAAGCTTGAGTAGATGGTTGAGCAATAATCACTAAGACCTTTCTTATCCAGACAAAACTAAAAGCATAGTACCCTTTGTTTTCTTTCTGAGGCAGAATATATCTTAATAAACATCCCAATTCTTGTAATATCGCCGGAGTCATGATTAAAATCAATCTGAGTGGAGAGGTTTGGGTCTGCAAGCACAGATGTGTACAAAGAAATCTGGACTCGCTATGCCCTAAATTAGCATATAGAGATCATTGAATCCACTAGCGGCCATTTTACTGAGCCGAATACAAAGCTTTCCTTGTAATGCCCACCTTTGTTCGGTTGTTGAAACCGAACATCCGCACTTTACGTTCCAATTTGTTTTTTACAACCCCCCCGTCCACAACATGTACCTGTTTTCAAAACATCTTTATGTTGATTTTTTTTTCTTTCAGCCTTTCGTCTCTCCTTTCCATATTCCGAATGTACCATTTTTTGAGGCAGATCTTGTGCCTTTCAATTCTGACATTCATTTTTAACGAAGCATTTTGTCAGTTCCTTCACGTTAAGTTCCTCACTGCCCTGTTTTTCTGTTTGCGAATAAGCATGATGCCCTCATTTTCTCCAATTTAACATTGGTTTTTCAGTATTATAAAATGTAATATGCAGATGATTTTGACTGCATGTTGTAAGTTTCCGTCTGGAGATGTTACTTGTCTATTAATCATGTAGTGGATTTTGTTTAATAAGCGTAAGATACATGTATGTCCAAGTTCTCATTATCACTCTGTCTTCTTCCCCCAGTCCCTTGAGTTAACCTTACTCAGTATGCCCCAAAATTTGTTTTCCAGCATTGAAATTGAATTTATGACATTAATTTCAATCGTTTTATTTTATTTAACTCGTATTGTGAGAAGGAACGTGTTTGGTACCTTTTGTTCAAGTCAACCTGCAGCTGCGACAATAAAAACAAAAACACAGACAAACAATTCTTCTTATTTGGTAACAGTGCAGAGCAACGGGAATTATCTCTTTTTCGAAGATGTGGTGGCCCTGAGAAGGGCCTTTTGGGTTATAATGAATCTTACCTAGAAGCCTGTTGCCCGTCCGTTGCTTTGAATCACAGCCGGAATAACCTTTTGTAGGTGGTTGATGTATCGCGAGCATGACTCTACGGTCACTCTGGTGCGCCAGAAGAGGTGGATACCATGGATAAGTTCGTTTTTGCCAGTGGGCTTTACCTGGCGTCTTAAAAAATGCTTGAGTTCATGCCACAATCACTCAATCAGATTTAGGTCAAGGGACTCGGCGGGGAATGGGAACCAATTTATTCTGACCTCTTTCATGAACTCCCGCGTTTCCCTAGCTGTGTGCTTCAGGTCGTTATCTTAATGAAAGCGATGACCATCAGGAAATTGCTTGTGGATGAACGGAAACAACGTTTCTTGCAAAATCTCTTCCAAGTAGAATTGTCCATCCATGATGTCTTCGAAGACGAGTATGGGGCTTTTCCCCCGCTTGGATATTCCAGCCCACACGTGGACTTTGATGGGGTGCTTGGCCTTTGGCTTGAGTTTCTTTGGTTGCCCTTTCTTTCGGAATGTCAACCGGCTGTGTCGATCCAGCTGCACGGAGCACTCGTCGCTGAAAATTACATTGTCGAACATGTCTTGGCGATGTAATGCCTGCTTGTTGGTGTCCCTTATTAATTGGCAGTAGGCGGGCCCACTTGCCACCAAGCCCAGCTTTCAACGTACGCGTCGGATGGTGGACTCTGACACGTCGAGTCCAAATATACTTTTTAATATACCGCATACATCTCGCGACGTGAGCTCATCGTCATTCTCGTACAAGTCGTGTATGAGAGTTGCAGGGAACTTCCGTGGACGTCCGGATCCAGCCCTGTTTGCGAAAGAGCCTGTTTCTCTTACTTTCTTGAGGAACAACCGAACAGTGTCAAATAGGGTTGTTTTTAAAAGTGTCACCTTTCTTCTGTCTGGTTTCAGATTACTGCTTTGTGACTGAGAAGGCGCTATTGATTGAAAAGTCTCAAGTCTCGCTTGAACGGACGAGGTGCTGATGCGGAAATGGTACAAAGCAACTGAAGTCTTCATACAAGTTCACATAGAATGGCAAGGATGTCCACTGATTAAAGGAACTCTTCCATCGGGCAAAATCAACGTATTGCGTAGAGCAAGAACACAGCAAGTCTGTGACTTCACCTCAAGCCGTTTCCCGACCCCATGCAGACGAAAACGACCATTGTGTTGTCCGTAATAAATGGGCCAATAAAATACCAACTTATAATTTCCCTTTGGGTGAAGGAAATGTGTAGATTATAACAACGCCACCCTTTCACAAGATGTTACTTTTTTAATAAGCGAAGAAGAGAGCGTTTTCTTGATGTAGTTACGTAAACTTTGGATGACCTGTGAAAGAACAATTTAATTCTTGTACATGTAGTCTTGCTTATCCAATGAAGGGGGGAATTACAGAAAAGTCTTCGCTTTTAAAGGCATCTTCAGACACTTCATTAAAGTGAACTCAAAGAAAACCGAGATTTCACTCTAGTTTTGTTAAATTCCCAACAACCAAACTGCTCATTGGTAGTAAATTCACACCATTTAAGTGCTGCAACTTGCTCTCTGGATGACAGAACAATGCACATACAGGTACAGCAATGCCCAAGATAGGTATAGAATAATTTACTGTTTGTCTGATCGGTCAATCCTATTCAGAACTTGAAGCAAACAGAGGCGCATGGATTTACAAATCAGTAAAATGTGTCCGAACTCCTTTTTAAATTATTAGTGAACATGTTTCCACAGCTCTTGTCAACAGAACAAAGAAACAGAGGGAAAAAAGAACAGTAGCCAGTTATGAAGACTCCCAGATCCAAAACTTTCAAAAAAAGGAGAAAACAATCGCAGCATTTACGATTCAGTAACAATAACAACAATAATAAATTAAAAACATGCCGTATCCGCCAAAAATTGGCGCCCATGACACCAATGTGTTAGGCCTAGTCCTAGATAGTTACTGGGCCAGTGATTCGACCATTTTTTTATTCCACAAAGTTTTCCAACACGAGAAAAGATCTATGTCTCGCTAAAAGCTACAGAACGGTCCAACTGTACATAAAACGAGCAATCGGACCATTGATCAATATAAATCATGTCATTATGTGTACGTTGCTTTCCACGACCAACGTTCCTCTCTGAAATTTTCAGGATATCCCTACAGAGGTTATTGGATTTTATATTCCACTTCCACCACACTCAGAACTAGTGGGTCTTCCTGATTGTTTATGCCATCAATAGGCGCCTACTGTCCGGGCCAGACGGTGTACCGAAACACAATGTAATGGACTTGTATGCGCAACGACGTCAGTGTGGGGGCACTAATTCGCAACCGGGCCGGCAGACCGGGCTTTCCACCGAGGTCACGCGTTGCGCATGAATGATCCTAGTATGCACTCGCTGTTTATTGCACTCGATAGCGCCCGTGTACTCTTGCGAGCACTCACGAGCGCTCGTAAATGCTCGCAGGTACCCACAAGCGCTCGTTACCGGCAGCAAATTTTACGAGGAGATACGAGGGTTTAGCAGAAACTTCGAGCGAGTACGAGTGCGAGGAGTACTTCAATTTAATCATTACTGTATACATGTATGTACTGTATTTCAAAGGACAATGTGCAGGCTGCAAATGTAATTCGAATCATTGTTTCAAGCATAACTACATGAGAAAGCCCTGCACATTCTGCATCAAACAATGTGCGATTCATTTTCGATTGGTCAATATTGGTCAATACTGTGTCGCAAAATTGGATGCAATACAAGGAAAATCTAACACTGTATCCTTACCATAAGAAAGCACAACAGTGCATCATGAATTCATGTACATGTATGTTCATACAACTAACACGGTAAATCCAAAAGACACAATGTCTCTATGGGTAAAATGAGTGCAGATGACACATGAAAGGACTTTAAAATATGAAACAAAAAAGACTAACCTCCCACCGATTGAGAAGTCTGAGATTGCATAGTAGTAGGAACGCAGTACGTCTGGTACCTGGAAGACTTCATCACCAAACGTGTTTAATCTGGTCAACATGACAAGGATGTCTGTCGCTGTTACCCATTCCTAATATATCAGTACAAACATAAGACAAATGTAAGAATTACCAATGCCTTCATAGAAAGAGTCCCTACTTTAGTTTAATATTCATATGATGCACAGTGCTGCATTCTTTAAAATTCTTTTATGTTTTTTCAACATGGTTGGTAATACATCAAAACAAAGTTGTTATACACATACATGTACCAAGTATGTTCACCCAGCACTACATGTACCTGTGTATCAATTTGGTTAATACTTGGGAATGTATGGGGCAGCACATGACAGGTAGCAACAATCCGGTCCTGTCTCCTGCAATGACTTCAAATGTTTATCAAGAGAAGCAGTGGTGGAGAGCTGTAGCTAGTATTCGAGTCTTGTGCATGCCTTAGTCTCACATGGAGACGCCGCACTGTGTGTTGCCAACATAGAGTACAACACAAACCGTTGCAAATATTTCTTGTAGGTGTTTCTTGGAGACACGCCCACATATATATTGCAATGGATGTTGGTAACGATACACACATGGTAAAGCCAACAGTAGAAATGTTTTTAAAGTGATATTGAGGCATATTATGCAACATCAACATTAGAAGCCAGTATCGATCCTTGACATATCATATACTGATTTTTATCAACACCATTAAACCCTACTAAATTCTACACATTTTGAATAAACTTTTGGTTAGGCAATAAATCACTGTGGCACAATAAAATTACACAGCGAACTGGATTTTTAAGTTGGTGAATCTGGCTTTAAAAAAGCTTTTTAAGCAAATGACCATCAGGATGACCTTTAGTTCAACGCTGGCTTCATCATTATGTGTTTCACATTCTTGTGAAAACCCAGGTTGCAAGAGCACATCCATTTATTTTACAGGAAGAGATGGAATAAACGAACTTTCACTGCTCGAAAAAGGCTACTGCATATTGGATAACAAAAGATCATCAAATAACAAAATAATTCCAGAAGTCTCTTTTCAATCACAAAAGCTCGCTGGTATTCAGTGTATGACTTTGAACAAAAAACCAAGCAAAAACCAAGATGAGGAAGGAAACATACGTGGTATGTACCGTAACTATTCTCATATGCAAATTACTAGTACTAGTGATGTGACAGGAAACATACATGTAATTCAACACAGTCCTTGTGATCTGGTAATTGCAGGCGTACAGGAGGAGTTTTCTGCTTTCAACCTACCCCAAACAGTCGCTAAATATGCAGAGTAGCACCGAGCCCTTGGAGGGGGGTGCAGCAAGGACGCACTACATAATGAGAGTGCCAGAGGAACAAGAACTTGTCCAAATTTATTGCAGACTCACCAAATAATGGAGTTGTGTCGTTCCAGTGGTCGGCTGCTTTGATGAGGAACCCTTCGGCATCGATGTGGCCAATGTTAGGACCCCTTTGCCATGTGAAGAGTCCTTTTGTAGAACATCGGTGAGGTAGCATGTGGTGAAGGTAGATGGGGTATTCCAGCATGCTGCCTAACATATTTCCTCCATAGGTACGCCCCTGAAGTAGGCCTAAAATGAAGCGTTGTGTTTCATTGTCCACAGAGTTTGGCTAATCTGGGTTAGCAAACTTCATGGCTGAAACTGCCCATCTGGCTGTAGTGTCTCTGGTTACGGCTTGGTGAGGTTTTATTGTGGTGATGAAAGGCTGCAAAGTTGTACCTCTGAGTTTTTTGGTTTTGGCTAGGTACCATTTAAAAGTCCGCACTGGGCACCACGGTTTGTCATCGGGAGTCCCAGTGTGTTTGGTAATGTCTGGTACCAAAATGTCTTAGTGAGAAACCCTATCGTTGGGATGAGACGAACACCATGGGGTTCCCATCGGATGTGGCCATCTAAGATGGACAATGCCTTCAGTTCACTGCCGCGCCGTGGTGCAGAACACTTGCAGTTGGGCATTCTCTGCTGAGGCGAAAAGATCGATGTTCAGTTTCTCTATTTCGGCGAAGATCTGTTCGATTACACTCGTGTGCAATGTCCACCCCGTGGGACGTACCTTTCCCTGAGTTGTCGTCACCAGGAATATGAGTCACCTGGAGGTAGATGCCATAATCCTGGGCCAAAAGAATATCTGTCTCGTCAGGAGGCATAGGCGGGGAGAATGTGTACCTCCCTGACGGTTAATGTATGACACCACTGTGGAGTTGTCCGAGTGGACGAGGACTCGTTTGCCTGTAATGCTTGGGCGGAAAGCTTTCAGTGTATTGGATACGGCCTGAAGTTCCAGTATATTGATGTTATTCCCTTGGAGCTGGAGGTCCCATGTTCCCGATGCTTGAAGCGGTGGTAGGGAGGCTCCCAAACCCAGATGAGAAGAGTCCAATGTTATGGTTATTTCCGGGTTTACTTTGGGGAAGGCAACTCCGAGAGAAAGGTGCTCCTTCACAAACCACCACTAAACACGGAGCCAGGCACGGGCCGGAGCAGACCACTCGGTAGAAAAGACTTTCGAGAAGATTGTTGATGCATTCGGTCGTCGGTAGGATTATGCCTCGTCGAAGGTCGATAGATGCCCCTAGATATGTCGAGTATTGAGTTGGGGTGAGATTTGACTTACCATGGTTGATGATGAAGCCCGGCCGGTTTGTGATGTCACAAGTAAGGCGGGTAGACACCTCTGCTTCCTTGAATGATCTGCAGACGATTACCAGTCATCCAGGTACTGGAACAGCATGACATCCCGCTTTCGAAGGTGAGCAGCCACAATCTTTGCGACACTCGAGAACACTCTTGGTGAAGTGGAGAGGCTGAAGGAGAGCCATGAATTTGAAGAGGCCCCTGTTGTACAGGAAGCATAGGTATTTGTAGCTTTGAGGGTGAATCAGAATGTGGAGGTAGGCATCTTTCAAGTCTATGGAAGAGGCCCAGCATGGAACCTGTAGAGATTGGGTGACCATCCGAAGGGTCTCCATGCGGAATTTCTTCGGGCAGACAAAGTGGTTTAGATGTTTGAGGTTGATAATAGGTCTCCAGCTTTTGAGTTCTTTCTTTGGAGTGAGGAGGAACGTTGAGATGAAGCCTTAGTTTGCTTGAGATTTGGGAACCTGGCGGATAGCACATTTCTGAAGGACAGAGTCTATCTCAGACTCCAGTGCCTGTCGGTGCCTGTTTTTGTCGGTAGGAACTGGAGTCGGACGGAGGATAGGTACAGACAGAGGGGTGCTCGTGAATTCGAGGGCATATCCATAGTGAATGGTTGTGAGCACCCAGCTGTCCGATGTGACTTTCTCCCAAGACCAAGCGAAGAGTTGAAGTCGCCTGCCGACAGGTCTGAGATCGGCAGGCGGAGGCAAATCTGAATAGTCAACGACGCCTACCCCCTGGAGGTTGGGGGTAGTGCGGCTCGGTAGTTCTTCCTTTGAAGCCCCTCTGGGGTGGCTTGGTATGCCGAGAGAAGGATGGATGGCCACGATTCGTCTGGTGACTGGGTTGACGAAAGGGGCGAAAGGGAAATATAACTCTCCTGCCGTGGGGGTCTGAAGGGCCGAGCCCAGTATTCATCGGGACGAGATTGGCGGTGGAAGGTCATGGAAGCTAAGCTTACGTGTTGTGCCAATACGTTTAACTTCAGCCTCCATCATCTCCATGAACTTCCCCGCGAAAAGGTCTTTGCCACAAAGAGGAAGATCCTGAAGTCTGGACTTGACTTCTTCATAGGGACTGTTCATTGCATCTAAAGTGTTGGATCTACGTGCAGAAGTGGCTAGAACGGAGATCTGAACAAACTGCTTGAAGATATAGATGACGCTCTCATCGAGCGCTCGAAGTGTGACAGCTTCCAGGTCAGGGGTAACTGGTGAATCTTCATCACATGCTCGGGCCAAATACTCAGAGAGGAGTGCAGTAAAAGCAGTGCAGCGAAGGCCATGTCGTGAGGCTTTGTCGAGTTTAGCAAGAGTAGACTCGACAAAACACTTGTCCTTGTCTTTAAATGGAGACTTTCCTGTAGGTTTGTGAGCATCAGAAGGAAGTTTATCTCTAGCCTCCATTGGAATCTCGGGGACAGAGAGGAAATTATCAAAGTCCTCCCTGGCAAACTGGAAATAAGTCAAGGCCCTGGGCGGGTATGGACACCATTGTTTAGCACCGGCAAGAACTTTAAACATCTCAACCCATGAGCAGTCAAGTGGAAGTTCGGGAAAAATTGGCGTTGATGCCTCCAACCTAGCGGGATGGCGCTTGAAGGAAGCATGTGAAGAGGCCTCGGCTGTAGACTGATTGGAAGGCTGGCCTAACATGTGGATCATATCCTTCTGAAGAAAATGGAGCTGTGCCTAAGGAGGGTTAAGGTTGGCTGCAGAGGAGATATCCTCATCTTCAGAGGGCGTATTCTGCTCCATCCGCAGTCGATCTGAGGAAGGAGGAACATCATCATGTCTTGTTGGGTGGCCAGGGACCGGAGGTGAGTTGTAGTCTGCGCCAGAACCTGGATAAGTTGAAGGGGCAAAACTATCATATGAAGATCGGATCGCCGATCAACAAAGGTTTGGACGCGGATCCAGATGCGGACCCGGATGCAGATCCAGATGCGGATCTGGGTGCAGATCCGGATCACATTGCGCCTGCAAAGGGTCCGGATCTGGGGCTGTCGCCGCGGAAGCAGAGGTGGGCTCTAGACGGCCAGCTATAGAAGAGAGCTTCTCCGAGAGCATGCGGACTGTTGACATGATGTTGGCTGATGTGTCCTCCTTCAGTGAGGAGTGAGACTTCTTCCACTTAGACCCCATAGAAGAAGACGAAAAATGTTTGCGTACGTGTGAACTGGTTGTAGAGCCAGCAGCTGACGCCTGGTGAGTTGGGGCGTCGGAGGCCTGTCCAAGCTGCAGTAAAGATACAGCAGGATGGGGCTGGGGTAGAAACAGTCTTCTCAGAAAAGCCCAGGAGGAAGCCGGAAGAGTTCAAAAACCCCGACGGCGAAGGAGACAGTGGGCCGTTGTCATGGGCGTGAGTGGTGATGAGCCCACAAGGTTCGGTATTGTCTCTGCAGGTAGCGCACCTGGGGGCAGTGTTGTGTTGTCCTGTGGAGCATCAGCGTATTTGTCATGGCCGGGTGCCCCGATTGAAAGGATGTCTGAAGACAATGGCAACGGGGTGTTTTGGCCGGTGTAGCCAGTGTTGGCGATGTGGGGCCGCTCCAGAGCGTAGACTCGTTAGCCATGCTGATCTCGGGTGTTGCCCACATTAGCTTTTTGTCGACCTGCATCATCCATTCGAAATGTTTCGGGACCGGGACACAGAAGTGTTGCGCCCAGGCCCAGCAAGCGGAGGAATCTCAACCCCATGTGCAGCGCAACTCGGCACTATCATTGACTGCGATGCTTCGGTGTTACATTGGAGAACTGAGCATACGGATATCGCACCCACTGTAGCTCAGGCCCTTAAAGCGTGGCATGGGCTATCCCTGAACTTAACCAACGATGGTATTGCCAGCAGAAATTAGCTGCGGGATCACAAGTTTAGCAAGATGCCGCTCAATCCTCCGCAGACCGACTCCTGTCGGTCTATAAGGGGAATGTAGGGTTGCGAAATTCGGAATGCTCGCGAACCCCAACAAACCCAGGATCGCCCCACTGACTCTATAAATATACCAAGGAAAGAGGGGGACCGCAGTATTCGATCGTTTGCACCGCTTGGCGGAACCTCCAACAATCCCAGGGTCGCCCCGTTGACCCTATGTATCGCTTGGTAGTAACAGCGTAGAGTCAACAATCCATAAATGCACACACACAAAAAGAGAAAATTTACCACCAAAACAAGAAAATATACACATAAACTCAGAAATACAGAATGTACGTTTATTACAATACCTTACAGTTTGATCAGAATGTCACAAAGGTGTGTAGCGAAATGGAAACTCGATAAACTCGAACATGTCAAAAAGACACGTCTCTTTAGAATCACGCTAAGGAAAAGAAGGAGGAACATGGCGGCCATTTCGCTATGCTTCATGGGACATGAGGGCGCACTACGGTTGATCAGAAGATTTAGCGAATTGATTCAGATGCAAAGGAATTTGCATATTTCGCAACTGTTTGGGGTAGGTTGAAAGCAGAAGACAAATTTATTGGGAAACATCAGGACATTTACGTGTCCGCACACAAACTGTTTCTGCGATCCACGCTGGCATGATCTCTCCACGGCTTTCATGCACTACATGTAAGTGGCACATCATGATTAACCGATCTGGTCCCAGTCTCAACTTCAAAGGAATTTGTTGTTTCATTTCGAGTAGGGTGCTGGAGCTTGGATCATGAAAGCATTTTGACTTCTGGTATCGTTTTGTGCAGATGCAAGTAAAAGCCCAGATTTTTCTTTTTTTTTCCGAGAAATGCCATTGTTGTGATCGGAAAAACTTACATGACAGACATCTCCGCGAAATACTTGGGATGATCAGGGAATTCATTGGTTAAGTTTGACTGAAAAGTGGTGTGATCTAGTGGCACTGCGTGTGATGTGTACAAGCTTGTAAAGCCATGTATAGTCTGGTGTATGTAGCATTATCATGCAGCAACTCTTGCTGCAGCTCTGTGCAATAAGGGTGTGCTAAACGATTGTACACTGACAGAGCTGTCGCACTCAACTTTTTCACCAGGAGAATTAAAATTGATTCTGTCATCACTAACTGTTAGGTAGGCCTAATGTTTGATTCTTTTCACTTCATTTTTCTCAAAAATTGCAAAGTATAATTAAAAGTAAACTCATGCCGAGGAATGCAGTACAGATGGTTTCATGCGTGCAACTATTTGCTCTTCTCGGAAGCTTTTAGGCATGCGAAGGTGGGGGAGAGCAATCGCTCGCCTTGAAATGAAAGGACTGCAAAAG
This sequence comes from Acanthaster planci, assembly GCF_001949145.1. The sequence continues at coordinate 324,259 of NW_019091543.1, read as the reverse complement.
TCTTTTTCCTCTTCTGAACATATCTTTTGAATGCTTTTTTAAACAACCTTTAACATTTTACACATATGTAAACACATTTTTATGTTTCATTAGACTCCAGTTTTCTTAATCAATTCAGAAATATGTGTACATCATTTACTAACCTGTAGCACTTTACTGTCATCAAAGTTAAAGGCGCTTGGTCTACCCTCAAGAGTACCAAAGGCTATATTGCCACCTGTCAGTGGAGAGATATCACTGAAGTCATCTGTGCAGAGTACTCTAGTCTCATCATCAGGTGGAGCAAAGTTAGATCTTGGAACCCTGTAGGTTGTTTCGCAAGATCCACTGTAGAACTGGTACGGGATCCAAGGACCATCGTGGCTAGTGCGCTTGTAGATTGCAAAACTCTCTGGCCGTGCAGAGTAAAACTTAAGACGGATATATGTTATGGAGAACGCTTTGCCTGTGATAGACAACAGAAGGAAAAAATATTGATAAGGTACGGGTTGAGGTGGAAAATCTGTTCATGAGGAGTGTTCACTTGAGCAACATGTGCACCATATTATCCTCAATCTTTAAACGGTGTGGAGTGAGTTTCAAGCATACAGTACATACAAAGGAAGATGTACATTGTACCCATTTTTCTACAGTTTGTCAAACATATTATTGACCTCTAAACCAAACGCCTTTCCCTGACATTTCAACATCAGGGTCCAGAGTGTTGAGAAATTACATGCAAATATGCTACAAAACCAAAACCTGATTATCACACAGGGAAAATGAAACAGTGATGTAACAGCATTAAACTCCACATATTAATATTTTTTTGGTTACAGCGGTCTTACATGTAACTGTAAACATTTTTTGCATTCTAGAGAGAGTCCACAACTATCAAGCCAAGTTTGAAATACCAGTACCACATGTCTTCAATTTACATGTAAAGGCACATGTGCATGCACCTCACTAAAACAATGTCAAATCATGTGTTAACCACTTGCCTCCTGAGTTTAAGGAACCGGGCACCTTGGTTAGTATGGTTAGCCGGAGTAACCGAAATCGGACAAAAGATCTGGGCCTTGTTACAAAAGACCGTAATCGGGACAAAAGACAAAGCTGCTGGGATTTGCCAGCAGTTGGCATTAGCGCAGGTAATCCGTCATTGTTTTGGAACGTAAGAGTAGCCACCAGACAGTCATTCATGTGGGTGTAACTGCCTAATAAATGAAGTTGTGACTTTTATAAGAAGTTTGATAACAGAAAATCTTGAAAATCCCCCCGGGAACTTATCCCCGCACATGCAAATTCTAACCGGCAGGAAATGGTTAAAAGTAAATAACCTTTCACATTAGAAGCTACCGTAGTTTCTTATACATAGGTACAGGTACATGTAAATACCACAAAGAGCATGTACATATACCCTACACAAGTGTACATGTACATTTGCATTACATTCATATGTACAAGGGATTTTACCTCATACAATTTGGTGAGAAAATTGACTTGTACAATCTGCCTGTACTGAGGATCCCCATGAGAATGCTCTTTGGGGATGGTATTAACTGGTCTGTAATAAATCATCTATTTAAGAGTGTTGATATTGACTTAATAAGCTGTGGAAAAAGTAAGTTTATACTCGCACAGAAGCAACATTCAGCAGGTCGGTGTGTACAAGTACATCATGTGTACATGTACTAATGTAAGTCCCTAATGTGGCGCACTTTGACTTCCCCTGGAATGTCCTCATACAGTGTTAGCACAACAAATTCATAGGTGAAATACTGCTACTATATTAACTACATGATACAAGGTATTGAACCTTTGTCAAGAATTTCAGTGTTATGAAATTTTGTACAAAATTAAAAAATGACAGCGTCTGGAAATTGGACAGAAATTCAGCTGACAACGTAGACATTTATGGAAAATCTCATCTCTGACCCCGAGTCAGTGAATAAAACATAAAAATTCAACAGTGCGCAATCACGGCACGGCCGAATCACAGCCGAACAGACATAAATTCTTCAGTGCGCATGCTCAGTTGCTGTGGCCAATGCATCGTCCTCAGTGTGATAAGTTTTTGCAGTTTCACGTTGTTGTTTAGCTATCGCATCTGCATAGTGCGGCCGTACGTGTGCAAGAAAGGAGCATGTCATAAGGCGACACTGTGATTGGATAACAAAATGTACACTGTACGTCTGGCCAGGAGTACGTCATGCAAGCACACATTCTCAGTCGCTCCAGTTTTGCCACTCGCATTATGAATAATTCAGTGATTGGGCAGTAAGCATTTAACTCCATAATGGCTGATTTCGTATTAACGAGAGTCGAGTGTATATTATAGGCTTACACTGTGTTTTTGTTGTGTTATCGGCACTTAACAGCTAGCTTGGTAATTCAGATTAAATTCGTACTAGTGAATTCGCCCTGCGATTCATTAAAAAAGTGCATAGCAAATGGCTGAAAATGCATCACATATTGTGATGTGATACCGGGAAAATTATTCCCTGGACATGTTTTTGTAGTAAGGAGTTTGTCTCCGACTCGAGTGCCAAGTATTGGTCTTTGTTGCGTAGGACTAGAGTCGATGCAGTATAGCCTCGAGTGGAGGCGTGCTTGTGAACTCAAGGGAGCATCTGTGAGAGTGCACTGACTGGGAGCTTTTGGCAGAGAGTGCTGACTCCATTGATTCAACTGTTACAGTGATCACCGATTACATCAAGTTCTGCGTGGACCTGGTCATTCCATACATCACATAGTGCGTATGCCCTAATGATAAGCCATGGATCTCCTGTGATTTGAAATTGCTGCTGAAGAGGAAGAGGAATGCTTTTGCAGATGGGCACTCAGTGCAAGTGAAGGAAATACAAAAGGAAATAAATCATGAAATCAAACACTGCAAGCATAATTATGAGAAGCGTCTGGAACTAAACTTTCAGCAAAACAACCCCCATGCTGTGTGGCAGGCAATGCAAACAATAACTAAATGTAGACCAAGGACACAACAGGTTGAATGCAACAAAAATTTCCTGAATAAACTGAACAACTTTTACTGCAGGTTTGATGGTCATTATTTTACCCAAGAGAACACTGTTCTGCAAGAGACACTTAAGGCTGGTTTTGTTTTTGATGATGTAGTTATTTATAAACTTTATGTCAGGAATATTTGTAACAAGGTTTTAAACTCTGTAGCCATCAACTTGCAGGTATTTTCAGACAGATTTTCCTGATGTCTTTGGATGAAGGAATTATTCCTCGGGTGTGGAATACTTCAGTCATAGCTCCTGTGGCAAAAATAAATCATGTGACAGTTCTGATTGACTACCGTCCAGTTGCCCTTACCTCTTCTATCATGAAATGTCTGGAGAGACAAATTAAGAAGCACTTATTAGGTCAAGCAGGTTCATTAATGGACCAATCTCAGTTTGCACACAGGAGCAATAGGGGGTTGATGATGCTGTGGGGCATTTTCACAGTGACTCGCTTAGATTTTATTTCATTTTAAAACTTTTATAACCACACACATACTGAGCTGTAGCAGTTAAAAATTCCACTTACTTTGTGTAGGTACTTACTGACACTTGGTATAAAATAACACAAACAAAAAATCATTTTCAACAGATAACAATGCTTTTATTGCATTGTAATATAGCACGACTCGCATTACACAAAAAGGAAAGCAGTAAAATCGGCTTAGGTTTAAATCAAATTTCTCCTCAAACTATAAATTGGAGAAAAAAATGAATAGTTATCAGAAACCCACAACTCAATACCATTTCTACATCACCTAAAATGATATGCATTTCCCAACCAGTTTAGGAAAAAACATAAATAATCGATGTGACTCACGTTACCGTGACTTGCGTTACCTCAAGATTACCCTAGATTATGCACACATTAACTTGATTGTTTGTGTATACATGTAGTTACCAGTGCAACAGTGCTTTCAGGTTTGCAGTTGAGAAAACAAATAATGGTAGTGCCAAGTTAACAATCATAACATTTTCATATCATGAACGTTTTATGTGTACTTCACTTTTCACCCCTATTGATATGATTTTGTAAGAAAGTTACATGTACTTACCTTTATTTCAGATAGATGATGACAGATGCAAATCTTTTGTTTTTCTGCCCCTATGTACATATGTACATGTAAATGAGGAATGTTGCAAAATTAAGAGGAACCGGTGTATGGAATTATGAAATATTATCTGCTGTCCTCTATTTAAGATGCATTTAAGTTTATAAAACAATTGGAACCGATGAAAAGATAACAAGCACTTGCAACTACTGCAGTTTAAATTATGACTCGTGTTACCCTTCCCCTAAGTGCTGTGACTCGCGTTACATGTGACTCACGTTACCAACTTTCAGTGCCAGACATACTATCCTAGGCAGATAACCTAGGGTTGGTGTTGTTATAATTTGGTTTGTTACACACTGAAGGAGGAGGTTTATGATTGACAAACTCAACACCCCTGGGGGTTAACTATTTGTGTATTATATTATTGTTATATTACATATTGTATAAAGCCCGTAATTGACTTCCATGCCTACACATACAAAAGAAAATGTTTATGGTTTTTTTCAGCATTTATTACTCAAAGTGCATTAACAATACCGATCGGCAATACAGCATTAGACAGTTTGGGAAGGGGGAGGGTGTAGACAAAAAAATCTAGCTTTGGAATACAAAAGAAAAGTATTGAATACAGGAATCTAAAGACATTTAGACCAGACCTAAAGTGCTTGTTTTCTTGGGATGATAGGCTTACAGCCTATACTTACGATAGGAAATAGAATACATTGCACTTACATTTCTTATGAACTGACCGCTGAAACAAGTTTGGACTCCCTCAAAATTTTAAGATCAATTTTTGATTTAACCAAGTATGGATTAAGATGGGAACAATTCTTCTCTCAGAGTTAATTCAACAACAATGAAAAGCAGCAGTAAGGGGCTTTGTGAATTGTTACTTTTGTGCAAAGCCACTTGAAGACAATTCAATTGTCAAACTGTTCGCTTTAAAGCTTTAGACTGATCTCAAATTCAGACAGTACCGGTGGTGGGTACGTTTAAGCAGTTAAAAAATTAATGGTTTCTATCCAAATTCACAAGAATATTATTAGGCCTAAATGCCTACTGTCTGTACAGATATCAAGTCTCAAACTTACTCATATTTCCTCACGCGTATGCTGGCTCGGTGTCGACATAAGATAGACAAACAAATCACTCCACTTTACTTGTGGAATGACAGCCGGAGATGCATCCAGGGCCTTGGCATCAAGATAATATGGATCTTTATCCAAGCCACTGCTTTGCCAGTTTCTGTACGTACCGGGTTTTCTCGGCCCCCGGAAGATCTTCTGCATACTTTGACAACCTAATCATGGTTTAACGGTCCCTATAGCCCAACGCGAGCCAGCAACCATGGAGCTATACTGCGACAGATCGCAAGCACAGTGCAAGTAAGTACTTGCCAAATGTGCGGTCTGTCAGGTATCAAGAAAATGTAAACACGTTGCACAACCCATATGCTTGCGTGGCATGCAAATGATTTGACCACCTTGACCTCAGTAATGGCGGCTCCGAGATTTGTTGGGCTATTGCTATCTTTGGGCGCTGCGCGCGTGACGTCCATGCATAGCCTGTATTGTAATTAGAGCTAAGCCAGATTTACGTTCAAGTCACCAGCAACTAAGATACTTTTTATTTCTTTGGATAATTGACGGAACAAAGTTTGAAAGCAGAGGAGAAAATTTTCCAAAATAATATCTGGTCCCTTATATATTTCACAGAAGTCGTCACAGAAGATTCCACTTTGGTTACTTTTAACATGTTTACTACAAAAATAACATGCAAACTTAACAGGCATTCAAGAATTTAAATTACAAAAGAAGATAGCAGGCAGGTGCAAACAAGAAGTTAAACATAAGACCGAAGTATCACCCGCAGCGTGAGCTGTGACTGGCATTGCCCTGAGATAGCCCTATAATCTTATTTAGGTGGCATGAGATGCACATACGTAATTGTGGGGCTCACTTGTGAAGTCTGGTTACACAGTCTTCCTGTCAACAGTGCCCTCTACTGGTGTATTGGTTGTGTGTAGGAGTGAAGGAATGTTGAATAAATCAAACGGTTGTTGATTTCTGAGTCATGTCTTGTGTTAATTAAGTTATGAGGCACAGGGCCAATCACGTCAGACCTAGTGGTGTGCAACACCCCAGTCAACAGTGTTTTCAGACCGGGATGATATTACTTCCATCACAACGGATTGGTCTCTAACCGCTCAGGGACCTTCCAGTTCGGGCCATCTGACACCACACTCCCGACGGCAAGGGTGTCCTCATCCAGAACAGTAGAGTTGATCAAGGATTACGCAGTAGCGAGGCATGGATCTCGACAAATTTGAGAGGTGAATGTATCAGAATATATGTTAGTGAGCAATGGTGCTGAGAGCAAGCATGATCATGGTGGCGATGCCCCACTGCATTGTGTTAAATGAGAGTGCAATACAGTTGATAAAGTTTTAGCAAATGGCTAACTAGTGTTGGGGAAATAATACATGTACATATACATGTATGTAGAGCTATTCGGGTAAGTGGAATGCCACAGACTAGTTTTAGTCCATATTCCAGAAAATGACCACATGCTGACCACTCCGTAGGTGACCTTTTTACCCAAAATCTGCAAACTGTATACATGAAACTTGCAAAAGGTCCACAATTGACATTGGAAAAAGTGAGGAAAGAAAGCCATTTTTTTAACATTCTGTCCACAAGAAAACTTGAAGACCTCAGTTAATTCTCATTTTTGTTTCCTCAATTTTTTTCAATGATTTCAGGCAAACGTCTGTTTTGGGCCTCTTGTTTACTTCATGAGGACTGTTTGCAGATTTGGGGCAAGGGTCACCTAGTGGTAAGCAGGTGGAAAATGAACAAAGTACTCAGTTGTTTTTTTTTTTTCACTTTTTCCAATAATTTTAGCCAAACTTTGTCAGTTTTGGAAATCTTGCACACTCCACGTGGACTTTTAGAAGATCTTTGAAAAAGGTCACCTAGTGATCAGTATATCATCATTTTCATGCAAATCATAGGAAACACCTTGTTTTCTGTGCTTTATAAGAGAATTAATCTACATGTGGTCAGTTGTAACCCTTTGAAGAGCACCCCGTGATGTTGCCTTTACAAATTAAGGTCAAAAGTCAGCAAGTCAGCCAGTCATATTCACACAAACACCCTGCCCAATGGGGTCACTTCAGCAATGCTGTAAAACTCACTCAGGCAACATCTGTTTTAGTGTGGACGGCCAGATATGCAATACTTGCAGACAAAGACAGTTACTCATGAATGGGCGGCAGTCAGTATGTCTGGTGACATACTGACCAGCGGCTGGTATTTGTGAAGCACAGACATCATGCTGTAATTTCCACAAAAGATGAAAAATTCCCCATGTGTACAAGCTCATGTGACAGATTTCACATGAGAATGAGCAACTGCAATTTTATGACATTTCTGTGGCATGACCCATTGAAAATCACAGCCTACAGACTACCAATCTGTTGTAAGGTTCAGTTATTGCATATGGTACAGTAACGTGCTTCAAAAAAAGAAAACATATATCTTATCACTGCTTCAAACCATTTCCCAAGAAAATGGTACTGCATACATACTGCATACATGAATGACATCCAGTTTACAAGATTTTGCTTGCCAAAAATAGTCAACTTACCTTTTTCAAACTGAGGTCTCCAAAAACATTTTATCCCCTCACATTGGATCAATTTTTGGTGTCTGCCTGATATTGGAAACTTATTTTTAATATTAAGAGTCCACTATTTATATTCCTCTATAAAAATGAAGACCTCTCCCTCTCAGAGGGCAGCTATGGAACTAATGAAGGGCATATTCTTTTGAAAGAAATCACATTTGAACAAAGCCATGATTTGGCACAAGCTATGTCCAACACATTATCAAAGTTTTACCCTTGGAGGCATTCATGAATTTCAGCATTTTTCATTCTACTGTTGACTATCTAGATGGAGAATACCCACAAGAATTTTTAAATGATTATGTTTGTGTGGTGTGGTGCTCGGATAATTAATGAAAACATGGCATTACATATTGGGCAAAAAGGGGAACATTTTGTGGACTTGCCGTTTACATTGTAAATATTCAACTATACTGTGGTATACGTGTACATGCATGCATAGTATGTGCAACAAATGAACAAAACACAAAGGTTTTAATCTGAAATGCTCCTCTATGTAGCATCATGGTAGCACAGTCGTGACCTTGACTGTGGTTTGCAAATAATACTTTGTTTTGGGTCAATAACAAGCAACAAAGCAAGGTTTTTATTACAATAGGCTGTGACCCAGGTTAATAACAAATGTGACCCTGACATTACCTAGGTAATTTATAGTGTTCACACTACACTCCTTGGGCTAAGAAACTCTCTGGGTCAACTGCCTCAAAACCACACTTAAACTGGGTAATTTCTAACCCAACTCTAAAGCCCTTTCCACACTAGTCTGGACTTACCCATTACCTAGGTAATTGTTTTGTGAATGCCCGCCAGGTTTTCCTCAACCCGGGTGCATTTGTTGAGTTATAGCAGTGCACACCGATAAGCCTTATTCACTGCAAAAGTCAAACAATTATCTATTATCAGCAATCTGCTGTAACTGGTACCTCGGCATAATAGGAGTTATTTTACATCTACACTGTAAATGTACTTGAGGTCACCAGTTTATTGTTGGTTACTCATCTTCATAGCTTTGTTTTACGTACATTAAATGCAAGGCATTAGTCTCAACCACATTATGCAATCAGCTGCATGAGAAAACCTTTTTCTGTTGGCTTGTAATTTTGTGTTATACATGTACACATCTGACACTTTTTTTCCCAAACAATGGTGAAACAGATTAAATCTATGATAGGGATAAAGTAGAGGTTTTGTCTGTCAGGACAGAGCGAGGGGCTTTTTCGCAATTTCTTTTTTATTAAGAAAAAAAACATTTGTTCATCTGCGATATTAGCACATTTCCATTTCTCACTTTTTGCTCAAAGATCTACCCTACAGCTACAAATATTTACAAAAAATAATTCTAATATTTTCTTTGGTGACGTCATAGTGACAAAATGCGCAAACTCTTTTGGACATTAGAAAATATAGAGAATAAAATGTGTACCTTTAACATCACTTCACTTCGTCTGTAACTCTTCCATTTCTCAAACCAAATTTCAACCCAATTGGACATGTACATCACAAGATACAGGGCTCTAAAGAATGTACCTCTAATGTCACATAATTTTTCACCTGATGATGTCACATGAGGTCAATATTGGCCTAAGTCACTTTCCTTTCAAGATATCAGCAGAGTTCGAACATAATACGACATGCAATTAAGGAGATATGGTGCTTTGTGTATTACACCTTTAATACCATATAACCTGCATGATGGCGTCATCACATCAATATCCATCTTAATCACTTCCATATAAGATCTCAGCAATGTTTGAACCCAATCAGACATGCAATTCAGAAGATAGAGTCCTTCAAAGAGTGTACTTTCAATGTCATGTGACTTGTCATCTGATGGCGTCAACATTTGATCAGGCCAATTACGGTCTAAAACCCTTCCATTTCCAGCTATACTCAAAAAGTTTCAACCAATTGGACATGTACTTCACAAGGTACAGTGCTTTGCAGAGTGAACCTTTAATGTCACTTGACTTGTCACATGATGACATCATCATCACTTAAGGCCAATGTTCGTCTAAAGCCTGCCCCTTTCAAGATATCTGCAAGGTTTTAATTCAGTCAGACATGTACTTCACAAGATATAGTACTTTGAGTGCACTTTAATGTCACGTGACTTGTTACATGATGTCGTCATTATCACATGAGGTCAATTTTTGTCTATGACACTTCCCTTTCTAGATACCTGCAAGGTTTCAACCAAATCGGACATGTCCTTTCGGAGATATAAGGCTGTGAAGTTTGCTCCTTTTAAGTCATGTCACCTGACACCGTATGATGTCATTATGACAATTTGTTCTTGGATCCTCTCCAGCTTGGGGACTTGGGGGAGTGCGCACTGAATACACAGTCAGATCAAAAAAATTGCCAAAGACTGGCTGTGGGTCAAAAAAACATGTTCAAAACCTAAGAGGATTTTAAATATTCAAAGTGCCATAAAAAATCAGAAAGTGATGTCATCATGACTTCGTGAAATTGGCCTATTTTTTGTATCAGGGTTTTTGTTGGCTTTAACTTTGATGACAATTGAAGATGGCCAAGTTACCAAAATGGTGGCTTGAAAATGTGTACAAAGTCAATGGGCTAAAACCCCAGTGCAGAAAAACTGCACCTTTAAATTCAAGTCACGTGATTTGCATTCAAACTGAAAAATATTTGTGAAATATTACTTGATATTCTGACTCTAGGGCATATTTCAAATAAAATAAAATAACAGGGTGTAAGACATACGATTTCTCTTTCCTTCTTAAAGTAATTTTAAGCCGAAGTTAAGGACTACTCACTCATCAAAATCAATAAAAGTGTGTAGTAAAAACAATCTGTACAAAACCTATGGAGAAAAACCTGCCTCTTTAATCTCACATCATGTGACCCCTGATGATGTCATTATGACAATTTTGTTCTAGGACCCTATCGACATGATGGACTACAAGTGCACACCAATATGAAATCGATTGGAGTGACAAGAGTCCCAATGTCTGGCCGTTAAAAATATGAACAAAACTTATGGGGGAAAATTAAATATTCAAATATCAATTAAAAAATCACATGATGACATCATCATGACATTATAAATTTGGATTTATTTTTGTATCAGGGTCTTTGTTGGCTGTAAGTGTGGTTACAATTGAAGATTGCCAAGTAGTATAGATTGCATAGTGTCATGAAAACGTGTACAAAGTAAATGGGTTGAAATAAATATTGAAAGTCAATAATAAATCGCTTGATGATGTCATCAGGACATCATTGTTCCAGACACATCTTACCACAATGGTCCTTCATTAATGTAAGTGATGAAGATCCAAAGTTGCTAAGGGACTTAAGTCGGCGGTGGAAGCAACGTGTACAAAACAAAGAGGATTTGGGTCAACATCAGAAGATGAAGAAAAACAAAAACAAAAAGAATGCCAAAAAAAGCCAAAAAATTGGTCAACCGAGGAACTGTGCTTGTAAACACCTGGGTTGTGGAAGGGCAGAGGTCAAACAATGCACATTCTGAGGGCTGCTGCTCACAATGGAGTTACAAATTATCTGGGTGCACGTTAAAAGGTGTAAGCTGAATTGCAGGGTTAATTTTGTAGTGTGAAACTAATTCTCCAGTTAATTTCTACCTCAATATGGGTAACTAACTTCCAAAGTAAATTTACTTATGTCCAGATAAGTCCAGAATAGGACCTTTTCACTGGTTTCAACCAAACCATAACATTTTAGGACAAAACAATTTGGTGGCAGATCTGACCTGGTTTAGCGATACACATGTACACATGCTTTACAGATGCTTGGTCAAAATGAAAAAGGTCACAGTTTTACTGCTCCATGCACATCTTGCCAGCTCCTTGAACTTCACCACAGCAGTGACTCCGTTATGTGCACCAGTGCCAATTTCAGAATCATGGCGTAACTTTGAACCATGTGTAAGCCTTGCACCATAAATTTATGCCGTAGCTGCACAATATACTTACGGTCGATTTCATGAAAAGTTGTGTAAGCTGCGCCATATTTTAACAATATTACATTTTTTGGACGAGGACAAAAACGGCTTTTACGACGGCTGTTCCTTTCCAATATAACAGCAGTCATCAGTCATTGAATCACCTCCACCCACCATTTTAAAAGGTATTTGTCTTTTCTTCAACCGGACAGACAATCTCGCAGTTTTCTCACAGCCAAACAAGTTTCTTATTACCTTCTAAAACAAATTTGTTCATTTCTTGTATAAGCCTTGTTAGGTTCAGCAATGAGGAGGCTTAACCAAACACAGCAAGCAAGTCAAATCGTTCATTTTTGCTTCATTTGGTGCAATTAACTTATTTCACCTCAAATGACCACATAAGTTATGCCATAACTTGTTGCGCAATGGGAAGATGTCCATTAATTTTTGTTTTCCCTCCAGAGTTGCATTCGATCGAGCACGAATCGGACTGATCAGTATCCAATCAAAATTCGTTTTACACGGCCATTTATGACATCATTGGCCTTATGTGGACCATGAAGGCGTGGCTATTGAAAATTTGCAAACATGATGCTAAATCTGAATACACATAAGCACAATTGGATGTAGTGAGAATTTAGAATTGTTGTGCAGTGGAAACGACGTACGTTGCATGTTTTTGGTTGATTATTAGAAAAATCTCACCGCATGCTTTTTACAACCATCGTAAGTTTACTTTTTTATCACGTTTTCTTGAGCGCATTCCGTGTGCTATCAATGCCATGCCATATTAAAGCTGAACATCCCAACTGACCAGTTCGATTTGAAAGTACCATGTTCGACGACTTTCGGTTTGGTTCGGTGGTTTGGCTGCAGCGCTATATTTCGTGTGCATTTCATGTGAATAAAATGAGAAACCTGGCGTGCGTTTCGAGCCCAGCTGCATCATACATACACACACCGCAGTGTTCAGGTTCATTGCGTTTGCACACACACAGCGCGTAATGTGAACGCCGCATTTGATGTTCATACTTTCATGTTTTCTGAAGTCTCGGCTGCGTGTGCGTATAGTTATGCACTGCGCTTCTGTTCACGCAGTGCAGACACATCAAAATAGACCTTTGCGCTGCGTACACAGTGAATACCCAGTGAGTATACAGTGATTACGCAGCGAATATACAGTGATTATGCAGCGAGTATGAAGTGGCCTTTAGAATGCACTTTATGATTTTCCAGGGTCCTTAAGTGGGACCCAGACCCCACACCGTACTGGCTTCGTGCTTGCATTTTCAGGAGTTTTCCCGATTCTCCAATCACATCCCTGTTTCTTGCAATCTGGCCCGTTTGGTATCTTCCAAATCAGGGAGAAAGGAAAACCAATGCCAGAAGCTTCTGAGCGGCAGATATTGAAGGAATCTTAATTGCCTGCCATCTGAAAGAAACCCATGCACCACCAAATGAAGATGCTAAATTTGATACTCAATTTTAAATTTTTTATAAATCTCAGGCGAGTTTGCCAATTATAGACAAAAGTTAAGGGGGGTAACAACAGAAAGCATTTTAGATTCGATTCACTCAACCGAGTAAGAAATATTAAATTGGAGAAAAAGGTTGTACCACACTTTAAGCCCTAATTTAGTGGCAAGGTTAACATGCTTAAAATCACAAATTTTACGAAACCTGACTGCCAGGAGGGGTAACACCCTGCACAATCTCTTTTCATTGATTGAAATAACCAAGATTTCTTCTGATTATTTTTCTTGTTTCGTGCGCTTCTCCCTCTACGTCGCAGGTCCTGTGCTTTACTAAGCAATAGATTATTCCTAAATCCAGACTAGGTTCGTAGCATATGACCAAAGAATGTCCATGGCCACTAGGGTGATATTTGAGTTGACCACTTTGATCATTGTGCTACACTATGGCTAAAGCAGAAATAGTAAGGTGCTTGGTAACAGACGGAACGGAGCTTGGGGTGGGAGATTCACAAGTATCCCTAGAAAGACTGCAAGGTTCGTTGAGTATAAAGTTTATTTTAATATT
>NW_019091543.1:275149-310154 GCF_001949145.1 Acanthaster planci | reverse complement strand
GGTCTTTTGTTACAGGGCCCTGTTTCCTTTGTCCGAGTTCCGAGACCCGGGCCACACATATAAACCATACGGCTCCGATTTTGGAGTCCCTGGCTGGTAGTGGTTAAGGCTTAAGCAATTTAAGTCTTTCATGCGTACTACATGTATAATGATACATGTTGCATATCCATGCGAGGGAAACGTGCGGAGAGTGGTCACTTTGGGAGGAATGCATATTAAAATGTAAATGCCCATGTGAGGAAAACACAAAGAGGGTTACTCAGCGGCAACTCTGAAAAGTTGTTTAATGTGCATAAATTTCAACATGTAGTCCTACAAAAAAAAAAATGGGCAAAACAAATCTTACCATTTTGGGCACTCATGAAAAGTCAGATCTGTTTACAATTAGACACTTCTGTACTGAGGCTTTCTAGGTACCGGTATTAAGGGGAGATGTTCAATTATCAGTAGCCATTATCAGACCTTTTCAAATTCAGATTGCTTGGTAGATTTAAACAGTTTCCAACTGCACAATTTCCATGCAACCACCAGCCATTTTAATGCAGCTGAACCAATTTGTAAGGCATAAAAAATTAGTCTTGCATATATGCCTGTAAAGATGAATATTTGTCTTCATACCATTTTCACATACATGTACATATGTTGGGTGGAAGTAAATGCACAAGATACAAATTTTCACACATGGTTTCTTTGTCGGTGTCACCCAAGGTTACCCAAGGTTTCTTCGCTGTTGTCGCTCGCCCTTTCTCCGTACATGTCGACCGCGGTTTTGTGTCATTGTCATCCGTGGGTTTTTCAACAGATGCACGTACATGAATGGTTTCTTCGTTCTAAATGACTTTGTCCCCAAACTGGTTTAACTGCATATTCCTTAAGTTTCTTCTTTGCCCTAGTTTTTCTGTTGAAGCAAGACTTAGAGAAAGGATTGACCAGGTAAGAAATTTAGAAAAATCATCACTTGCATCTTACGTTATTGTGTCAGTATGGCAAACAGAAATACATGCGAGGCCTGGGTGCGAAAAGTGGATTCTTTTAATATGACGTAGGGTTGATAGCAACATCATCAAATAAAAAGTCATCTCTTTAATTTTCTCATGTTTCAGTTCCTGGAATTCTTTGTAGAATTGTCCCACACGAGGGCTCTGTCGTACTCATTCAAATTTGTGTAGTCAACTAGGATAAGACAAACCATCGAAGAGTCCATTTGGAAGGAGTGATTAAAATTAGTAAACATACCTCCGTAAATGTATTACTAGCTATGGTATGACCGCAGTGTTATCTTAATAGTGCTTATTTCTAGTTCATTATACGAACGACGAGGATTTCCATTAATTAGGCGAGGAAAATTAACAACACACCATTTTGTCCTGAGCTCAAGACTAGGCTGAAAACTGTTCAATCCCCTCTAGGAGACGATTGCCTTCCCCTGCGCAGATAGGTAATTGAGCAAGAACCAGGCTCTTCAATTCAGATAAAACTTTAATATCTAACCCTAAGATGACTTTCTCTTATGACATGGCTTTGTATTATTGGTTTATATATTATACATATTGCAACATGTATTTTGAAACTCATTTCATTCTTTAGGAGTTCACCTGACATACAGAGAACTTTTCCTGACAGTCGCTCCCCGGATGTCATGTACTGTGGATCCAGCAGCTATTTGGTTTTATTTGTTTTGTTTGGACCACAAAACACCACTGCTTGTGTTTGGAAATTGGCTGTTTTTCAATCCCCATTATCGAAAAAAAAAGTCTTTCTTTGAAACTATAAAAGAACACCCTGTGCTTAAATTCAGTCTGATATTTGGGCCTACTTTCTTGTGCCATCCAGAAATCAGGCACGCACTTGTTCGTGTCAAACTTCAACATCGGCAAATGGCCTGAACAGTTTATATGTGTCTTTGGAAAAGATAAAGCAAATGTCTGGTAAACCATAATACCCTCAGCTCACAAGTACGAATTTAATAGAGAATCTTTTTAATGAATACATTACGTTCATAAAACCTAATTGCACATCGAAAAGCCGTACAAGCTAGCCCCTTTTCCGCGTTATTCAGGTTCCACAATGTCTGCAAGAGATGGAATGGCACAACTGTAAAAAAGCAATTGACACTAATGGACGCGAAATCTTGCGCAAGTGCAGGTGACTGAACAATGAAGTTTAAACTTCAACAATAAATCGCATGACCATGGTCAAGATCTTGAGTCTTTGTTGTAGTTTGTCGTAAAGCGACTGTATTGTGCTCTTTGTTCTTGACAAAGAAAAGATGGTTTAGTGTTCAATTTTTGTGTAACTTGGTGATATTCACTTTCATTTGATTGTAATTGTTAAATTTGCATTTAAATGCAGTTGAATTACAGCCAACTTGTTCTTTATGATCAGCAACCTATTAAAAAAAACGAAAACAAGCCCTGAGTGATTTTCTGACAAGGATAATTTTGAACTCCGTATTATGGACCATTTATCTCTACTCAAGATTTGTGCAATCACTACCACAACCCTGACAATCATCTTGGCAGACAACACGTTCACATTACTTCGGAAAAAGTTTGTCTCTAAAACACACATTTGTATGCTTATGGCTTGTTGCAGCTTGTTATGCCTGAAAACATTGTGATACAGCTGATTATCATTATCGAATTGTAATACATGAATTTGTTTGAATTGTACGGTTATGAATTTTGGCTTTTTCAAAATTTTGCAAAAAAAGGCATTCATTTTTGTTCTGTTTTTTGGCTTTTTCGCAATTTTGCGTGAAAGGCATTCTTTTTGTCCTTTTTTTTGCTTCTTCCTTTTCTTCTGCTCAAAAACCTGTTTATTTTGTGCACATTTTTCTAACGGTGACTTTAGTGCTTTTGCAACTTTTGGATTATCATCAAACTTATACCAATGACGAACCCTTATGCATAGATGATCCTACAAACATTACATCATGATGACGTCATCAAGTGATTCATTATTGATTTTTATATATTTATTTTAGCCCATTGAATTCGTACACGTTTTTGAGGCACTATTTTCGTACCTTGGTAATCGTTGATCGTCATCAAACTTGCAGCAAGTACTAACTATAAAACAAAGACAATTCTGAATTATTTACGTCATGTTGATGTCATCAAGTGATTTATTATTAAATTTTGAATATTTAAATATTCTGTTAAATTTATAAAAATCCATATAAAATCGACCCTGGCCTCCTGCAACATTCTGTTTGCAGCAAGTGCCAGGATAAAATCTGGTCTTCAATTCATCTTGTGTGGGCCAAATCATGTGACCCTTCCTTCTGGTCAAAACCGGAAGTGGTCTTATTGTTTAAAAGTGGTTATAGGTATCGAGTTGTTTTCAACAGTGTTAGTCTGCTGCGGTATAGTATTTTTCAAAATATCTACTGATGCCATCACCTAATTGTCGAGCGCCCTCTAGCGACAGGTTAGAAATTCTGAAAAATGACTTCGAATGGATGTCTGTGGCGAAGTTTGTCCGAATCGCCTGAAAATTGATGTAGATGACCATCTTTATCTAGTCAACACGTGTGTGAAGTTTGGTGATGATGACATCATCGGACCGGACGTTACAATAAAAACTTCTTTTATTCTTCAAAATTTGGTAAAAAATCAACCAGAAGGGATATAAGCGTGAATTGTGCACAAGATGACAGCTTAAACATTGGAGTCAGCTGCATGAAGTGTATAACTGGTGTACGTTTTCACATACGTGAAGTGCAGCCGACAAAAACCCCCTAAAATATAAATTGCCAACTTGAAAATCCCGTTAGCATGCTGTGCATATGCTTGTGTGTGTGCGTGGATGCCCAATATCTGCCTCCAACATAGACAGCGCACAGTGCACAGGGCTTGGCAAAATGCTGACCATGTGCTGCCAAGAGCAGATCCCATTGTATGGAACGCCAAAAGGGACAAATAATTAAGATATCTAATCTGTGCCTTTTCCGTGATAAGTATAATGTTTTGTATTGTACATTGTATTGTACATGTCGTATTGGGTTGAAACCTTGCAGGCAGTTAGGAAGGGAAGGATTACAAACGGAAATTGACTTCAGGTGATGATACCATCAGCAGACGAGTCACGTGACATTAAATGGTGCCTCATGTAAAGTACTATATCTCCTAAAGTGTATATCCAATTTGGTTCAAATCTTGCAGACATCTTGAAGAGGGAGTGCTTTAGAGGAATTTTGACCTCATGTGATCATGACTTCATCAGGAGACAAGTCAAGTGACATTAAAGGTGCACTCTTTAAGACCACATATCTCCTGAAGTACATGTCTGATTGGGTTCAATCTTGCAGATATCTTGAAAAGGGAGTGTTTTAGAGGTACACTGACCTTATGTGATAATCAGGAGACAAGTCACGTGACATTGATGGTGTAACATTTAAGGCCCTATATCTCCTGAAGAAGATATCCTGTTGGGTTCAAATCTTGCAGATATCGTGAAAAGGAAATACTTGACCGAGCCATTGTCTCCCTGGTGTCATACGCTACGGGTTTATTGATCAATTAATCTCGATACATGTACATGTACAATCCAAAGTTGAAATGCAAGCTTTTCGAATCACGATTGATTTAAATATGGCATTTTCACGGCGGCAACTCGATGTTGATCGAATGAACATTGTCGCCGCACAGGTTTGGGATATCTGTTGTCGGAAAAATATCCAGAGAGTTGGTTTTTCCTCCAAATAATGGACACCTGGCTGATCTCCAGTCGCTTGAACAAGAAGAACCTTCATCCAATCACAGGACCGCACTGCAATAACCCAGTTCCCTGATTCGGTACCTTCCCAGTGAATACAAGATGCCTCAAATTCCTGCTGATCCGTCTTCTCAGATCGGGTGCTTAAGCCCAACATATTAAATAGCGCCTAAATCAGTTGCAAATGCGATCATATTTTCACCATCCAGTCGCCATTTGCGACTTAAGATAGCTTAAAACTATATACAAAATGTACTTGAACAATTTTGAGTATCCTGAAAAATAAAAAAAAAATTATGTACTCAAAATTCGTTCCAGATAGGTAGAAATGGCAGCACAAGTCGCATCGTTTATTTGAAGCTTACGCGTGTGCACTGAACAGTACACGTGTCGCGATCACACGCACGTGTTGGTTTGTTCCAGATCAAAACATACATTGTTGATGCACTGTATATGGACACCGGGGCCGTTTTATAAACCACGGCTTGGGCTTCATTTTTTTGCTGCAATGTAAGTGAAACCTGATTTCGTGGATTGACCTCATCGGGGCTCATGTACATGCTCGTTTTGTGGCTGCGTGTGGCAGCGGGTCATGATTCAACAGCATGGATGATGTAAACACAAGGTATTTATACTACATGGTGTGTACGTGCGTTCATGAACATTCTGCGCACGTGATTACCAAACCTTCGTAAAAGTGCTGCAGGGCACCTAGATTTTTCTCCCATCAGGAGCCATTGGCAACCAAACAATTTTTTTTTTCTCAGCCTGTTTTACAATGTACATAAGCCTAGGTAGAACTGCGGTGATTTCAACGGTGTTCATTGCACTGTTACATGTATACATTTACAGGTACTGTGACCCTGATGGCACAATCCGATTTTTTATACTTAGACACGGTCACACAAACCAATCAGACTCTGTGAATTCCAATCGTATTCATGTAAAACTGGTGGAGACTCATTTCATCGAAAGCGGCAAAACTTAAAGAGATTGTCGTCTTTGAAGTAATATAACACCGTTTGGACAGCTATTGTATGTGCCTTCTCCACACTTTGCCATAAAAATGCCTCACTTAGATAATAGCAAACCTTTTTTGTTTGAGGTTGTTGCAAACATTTCGAGTAAGCAAACATTGTAAGGTGTGTTGTTGTTGACCGCGCCTCATCTGTGTGAACAGGTAAGCAAGTTATGTATTGGTGCAATGGAATCTGATGTTATAGCTATCATCTCATGGGCATTTCGTGCTTATACTTATCAAGGTTGATTTTTTACCGAATTTTGAAGAATAAAAGTACTTTTTATTTTAACTGCCTGGATGATGGTGTCATCAGCCCCAAATTTCACACGTGTTAACTGGGTAAAGGTCATCATCCACATCAATTTTCAGGCGATTCGGACAAACTTTGCAACAGACATCTATTCAAAATTTATTTTCAGAAATTTTAACCTGTCGCTAGAGGGGGCAGCAGCATGTGCAGTCTGTATCCTGACTCACAACGTGCACGTTGATAGAGAAAAAGATACGGAACCAGACTATCTGCCAGCAAATGATGGAGAGCGCTATGATAATCACAAACAGAACAAAGTCGGTTGTCCAGCTAATTTACGGTTTCCTTTCACAAACCAGCACAGAACCAGACAACAATTTCTATCCTTTTTTTCCATGTGGAGGCACGATTGTATGGGTTTCTGCCTAGCGGCTGTGTAGCCTCAGCGCTTCGGCCACGCCGCAATCCGAGGCGCAAGCGGCGAAAGTGCTGACAAAGCCTAAAGTGGAATCTTTTGTGGTCTAATTTTTTAAAAAGCGGAAATTTGCTGATCCGCAGCAGAGTTGCATGCCCTTTTTTTAGTTTTGCCAACAGATAAATATGTTTGTGTACACATGTATAACTTTAATTTGTTTTGTAATAATTGTGTCTGTGATTTTGTTTCTTTATTTTGGAGGGTAACAATGGTGAATCTGAATAGTGACTCTGCAAATTCTGAACCTGCAGCTTTAGCTGCCAGGAAGTGCCTACAAAAAATTTTTAAAAATCCAACTCTTCAATATAGCGAACTTCGAGCCAGAGAAACCCAGAAAAATTGTTGAGTGTCCATCTATGTTATAAAGATAATTGTAAATGTCTGCCCATGTTACAAATATAAATTTCTTTTAAGACAGTTGCTCTCTTATAACACAAGAAATAAACAAGAATTATCTTTAAATTCAACTGACATATCCTCTGATGGGTAAATAGGTCACATACCGAAAAACACTGGGGACAAAATACATTCATTTCTAGGGGTTTTTGTCACACCTATTACACCCATTAGTGCGTACAGACCCTTGTACATGTACAATGTACTGGTACACGTGTACTTTATATAAATACATACATGTACATGCAGTCTCCTCCGGAAACCATTTTCAACAAAAGAGGGACAACAGTGAATCACACAAAAAGTAGCATGTATTTTGCGAGTATAACAGTGTTCCCACTCGACTATTTCTTCAACAGCCACGCATTCCCACTTGGACTTTTATATCTGCTACAGAAAGTTCATTTAGTGTGTGAGACTGGCAAAATGTCATGCATTGCCAATGCTGTGCAAATCACCTATGGCCTCCACAGGACATGACGCAGTGACTTGGCATCATTTTTCACACACTAACATTGCAATGAATTGACAGCTACCACAGTACAGTTTATGCCACATTTATATTAGTACATTTGTGGAACAGAAATCTAATATTTTCTACTTTGATTTTCCACCAGTATTTGGAGATGATGCATATATACAACTACGTTGCGTCCTAGTTTTATCAGTGCTGACTGAATTTCCTCCACTTCTACTGTACATGTACATCAACATTTTCACTGATAAGTGACACCTGCCACCAATTTGTGATACAGGAACCTGTACTGTTTGTTGCAACAGTGCAACCACATGATGTACAATAAAGGAACTGCTCCTATTAGACTTAAACATCCCTGTACTGAAATCTTCAGTGACCACTTTCAGCCTGTTAGTTTGACATAACTACTGCAGAAAGTTGAAAGGGAGATCAGTTTATGGTGTGTCCCTGGGTTTAATTTTGTCATTCTACAGGAAAATCATGGTACCCGGTTTGTTAATCCCAAACAAGCCAAATCATGTACATGTAACTTACAGGGATGCAAGTCAGGTTCTTGTCCAGAGCCTGAAAATAAGACAGAGAAGCCTGCATACCAGTACATACATGTACATATGAATCCAGTAACCTTAGTCTATTACTGTTCATGTGCAGTGGCACCTGCCAGTTGCCATTAGCACTGCATACGTGTATGGAGCCACTCTTCAAGAGCCTAGAATGAATTGCGTATTTAATTATCAAGATTATATTTAAGAACAACAAATTAAGGGGTGAACTCATTGATTAAAAGGCATCAGTCTGGAGAGAAAAGCATCAGTGGATGGCAGAACCAACAGGTCACATCTACACTGCAGCTTATCAGGTATCATCAGTAAATTATTACTAGACAAAGGGGCTATTATCTAAGCTAAATTTTACTATCAAAGAGTCAACAGAACCATTACCACAGTCTGTCTCCTACATTTCCTGTCCCATCCTAGTGGTGACAGGTACAAGCCATGCAGTGTACTACTCAGAAAAAACAATGCACACAATGTTTACATGTACATGTATAGGTGTAATTGTACACGTACATGTACATTGTAAAATCTCCTGATGCAGAATTATCAGCACGAAGAATTCAGTATTTAATGAAACTGATACATCAAGAATCAACAGTACAGTTACATGTATCAGAACTGATACTTGAAAAATGCAATGTATCATGGACCTGTGTTTCATCATATGTGTAATAAGCAAGTACTATTGACTATGAACACAATAATCCACACTCAGACTGACCAGAAGATATATGTACATGTACATGTACCAACAAACGGTTGACCCATGGTCGAGCAAAACAGTTCCAACGTTTTTGTTAAAAGATGATTTAAGCTTGAGCTGCTCCTTTGTCATCTCCAGGAAGTGATACAATTGTCTAAATGGCTCAGGGTTTGCACATTTTTCCCACCTCATGGATCACAGTGAGCAATTTCCCCAGGACGGTTCTGCAAATGGCATGTCAATCTGAACATTTTAAGATCACTTTAACATATGTAATTTACTAGGGGATGTAACTTGCCATTTGATCTCTTATGCACTTCTAGTAATGTTTTGGAGGGTTTGGTGTTTTGGAGAAAAACCTGCCTTTAAATATGGCAAAAAGAAAATTATTGCAATGCTAAAGATATAAGACCACACAAGACCAGCGATTTTCTGGAACAGACACATGCCCAGGCTCCAGTGGTAGATGAAATTAATGGCCTTGGAAAAAAATACAAACACAGGTTCATGAACATTGTCTGTTCAATTGCATTATTTCACCATTTTTCTGTGACATTATTCATATACAAACAACAATTCCTATTACATTTCCTAATATTCTTCCCAAAAATGAATTAAAATGCAACTCCTTGTGTCATTTTTCAAAACTTCTAGAAAAGGGCCTTTGCTCACTTAAACATAATTTGCACCCTCAGATTTATAAAAAGATCATTTGGGGATAATTAGGCAGACTGTGTACATTTTGTGCACATTTGGTTGGCCTCCAGTGCAAATCAGATGGAGTCTAACTCATTTAAGGTTTAAGTCAAAGTGTTTGTACCAGATGACTTAATTCCACAACTTCTCTCGTGTGATTGTTGAATTCATTTAAATTTCACATGCACATTAAACATGTTGTCCTATGACAGTGAAGTTTATTATTCTAAACACATCACAAGGTATTGGATTAATTATAAGCGAATGATCTTTTTGATCAACCACGTTGTCCTAATTTTATTCCGGAAAAACTGAAATACAAGCAGTGACAAGTGAGGAATTGGGTTTTTGCTTCTCTTGTGGTGGAGCAAATGTGAGAACAATAAAAAAGATCATTGATTGCCGTGGATGTCGAACAGATGCAGATTTATGGAATCATTTTATAGGTTATAACACACATTCCTGGCTTCTGTTAGATAGATTTTCACACAATACTTGTACATGTTGTATATAAAGGACAAAAAAGACCCTAAGAGAGCACAAGGCTAGCACAAGCAGCATTTGCATTTTCTGATCCGCCAATAGAAATCTTCGGAAAATAAAGTCCAGTCCGGACATGAGAACCAGCTGATTTTTAATTCCCAACCTGTAGGGCTGTGATACATGTACATGTATACATGTGCAAATGAGCAATACAAGAAGCACTGCCTACAAGCTATTCCAAAACTGCGAACTTGACGCCGGCCATAGGGAAACAAAACCTTTTGACAGGCAGGTTGATGGCTGCGTGCTGAAGTATCACGTTACGTCTTATCTCCTCACAAAAAAAGAGACAATACAAACTGTGCGAGTGACTGAAACCACAAAGTATGCAGTCACTGCTGTGGATATAATTGTCTGCTTTCATCTTCAGATGGTTGTGGGAATATTCTGAACAAATTAGCCAGAATACCAGCGGTATTGAAATTCAATACCGAATATTTCAATACCGAATTAGCCAGTATTCCGGTATTCATGGATTGTTAGTCGGTATTGTTCAGTATTAAAAACAAAACCGAAATACCACCCAAGCCAAGCCCAACATAAACCATATTACATAGTACATGGGTCCACAGGGTTGCTTGGTGAACTTGCTTAGCAACTGTACTGTCGTTGCAACAACATACATGTATGCCTGGGAATGCTTTCAAAAAACACTGTTCCTAAAATGTTCAAGGATTCATTTACAAAGCCTTGTTCTACGATACAAGAAAATACAAAGATGCTTTTGTGGTAGTCAATTGAAATTTTCAACTTCATTAATTAGGGATAGAAAAACACAGAAAAAATCAAAGGCAGTAATCATCGATTCATCCAACACAAGAATGCACTTGATTCTTGATGTTTAAAGTGGCTCTTTGTTACTCTTTTGTACCCAAATAAAAAGCTGAACACATTTTGTTGAGACATTTTTCTGTTAACAATTTGCATGAGCTATTTGTTCCTTCCCATCTTTCAGAGAACTGAAATGATAAACTGACACATTCTTTTCATTAATAAACTTTAAAGTGAATGGTCTTGTCTTTGAAGCCATCAAACACCCAATGGAAATTCATTTGAAATACTGATTTATGCTTCATGCACAAGGAAATTAATTTGAAAATCATTCAGAATTTGCCAGAAAGCAGGTGTATGCATTGGCGTCATGAACTTGAGGGGTTCAAACTTGTGCCTTCTGTAAACCTACCTTCTTGTAGGAACAGTAATAATAGAGGAAAAGGGCTTGCACTGGTACTGAACTTGCAAGATTGATATAAATAATGTCTATATCTACACAGGTTCTCGGTCTCCTTGAGAAAAGCCTGCCGGATCGGAAAGTCAATTTGGGAAGGTTTGGCTAATAGTAATTCTTAAAGACTGCATAATGTGGGGAAAATTGACAACATATTATTGCATGATATAATGTAAATGAAATGACTATTAAAAGCTTCAATACCACATCCGAAAGTGATTAAATATATACATGTACATGTACAATCATGTGTGCTAATAAACAGTGAGCTGGCATGCTTGTTCATCGTCTGGGTACTAGTTCTTGTGGTTTCCCCAGGATTTCCTGGCATACAAACAAGCTCAATGAACAAAGCATCTCAGACAGCCTGTATTGTGTGCAAGGGGGAAATGTTTGGGATCATCAAGGGTTTGCTACACAATATATCACAATGATCAGGTCTTAGTGCTCAATGGCCCATTTCCATAACATAGTAGGTAGGTTTCCACTAATAAACAGTTTCCGCAAACAGAAAATCTGCGCATATCACGGTGACATATATGGAGGCAACTTGTTATGGAATCGGTACGCATGAAGTTTTGCTTTGCACACCCATTAGTAGCTAAAAACAAAAATTTCTTATTTTCATGACACTTGATGTATTGTTTGTTCAGATATGGTAGCAATGCTTTTGAGTTAAATCTGGGGTGAATAAATTTTGTTTTAGAAGAAATCTGCGCCACCGATGTTGCTACGTTGCTGCATGCATCATCGCATACGGACGTGCAAGTCATGCCCAAACTAAATTTTTGAAAAATTGTACGCAGCCATGTAGGTATCGTGTCATGCAGACACACGTATGGACACTAACAAATTAACTTGGATGTTGAAATTTTCTATAATTGTGCATCATCAGGTAACATATCATCTGTAAAAAGGTACATCTGTGCAAATCAAACTTCCCCTATGAAGCTAACTTATGCAAAGGTGACTGTATTCAATTTGAGCCAAATCAATTACTTGGGGAGTATCCCACAGTACAAAAAATAGTGGCTTAGCTGAACATTTCAAAGGAAAGTTGACACCACTGTAAATAATTCAAGAAGAATAGTTGAATGTATAGTAGTGGTAAATCAGAAGAAGGGAAGCTTAGAAATGTGTGTTTGGACCATGGATGTCTCTTGCTTTGGATTCATTGTTCAATTTGATCAATGTATGGCCTCTTGACCTGGTCAGGGCAACTCTGAGTAACCTGAGATTGTTTATTACCACATACTGTGCAGCCCAACTAAACCTGTGTGTACCAGGACATCATGGGTAAGCATGAGTAAATTGAATGCACTGTGTAAAAACTACAAAGCAACCTAGCAACTAGAATTAGAAACTACTATATTACTGTGATGGTATCTGTTTTGATTAGTCTACATTTGTTTAAAGAATATTCCTTCAAGTTTCTTCAAATGGACAGTACATGCACAAATTTAATACCGACTGCTTTAAGTTGAGCAGTAAAACTAGCCTCCCAAGGTGATCCATGGAGAATTCTATTTTCCCCAGGCAAAGCTGAGGGAAAATGGCATGCTCCATGGATCACCCAGGGAGGCTAGTTTTACTAGACTACAAAATAAAGCAGTCAATGTTCCTTTTATAACACCTCTCCCAAAGATTCTGCATGACTAAGGCTGTGTATAGGATCTGCAAGATCTCAAAAATAGGACTATCAAATTATCTTGAAATATCTTAGTGTAAATTAAGTATATAATAGTGTCAGACAATCAGTAAAATCTTACTGCCAGGAATGAGAAAAGAGAAATTTAATATTTTTTCCACAGATAGTCCAGACAGACGTCTTTGGAAAATACTATTTGCTCAAATACCACAACCGTTAATGGGCACAATGAAAAGGTGTGTGAAGCATTGAACTATTGGAAGAGTCTATATTAAAGATGTCATTCAACGATGGAGAACATTTGCTCCATATTAGGCTTAAATGTAACTGAAGACATGTTTAACCGAAAATAACAATGAATCTTGCTATTCGGTAATCTAAACACAACTTTTACGTCTTTGTCGTCCAGGCTAGATTTTCAAAGCCGTCAAATGTCACCGTTGAGGGCAGCAAGCAAATCAACCAAAATTATGACGTGATACATGGGAGTAGTGAGCACCAAAATTTCAGACTCTTTTCACACTATTGACATTCTCAAAGCCATCTTTGTGAGAAATGGCATTTCAGAGCAGCTTGTGAGTGATTATGCTCCCCAGTTTACATTTGATGAGTTCCAGATGTTCCTGAAGCAATATGAAGTGAAACACACAACTGCGCCAAATCATCTAGCTGCAAATGGCCTTGTTTGGGTAGACCTTCAAACAGTAAGGGGGGGGAGAAAGGAACCGTATCTGCTAAACTGGCCAACTTCCTGTTGGCATTCAGGAACGCTCCTCACTGCACTACCGGACAGTCACCTGCTAAGTTGTTCATGGAATGCAATCTTCGTTCACGATTGGACACTCTCAAACCTGACATTCGCAACCATGTCAGCGGTAAGCAGGTCATCAAACAGCATCATGCAAGCCTGCCAGTGTGACCCAAAAGGTTCGCATTGGCAAAAAGTTTCTGTTAGGAATTATCATGGTAAGCAGAAATTGATTCCAGGAGTCATCCATGTCCATCCTGGTCCACTTTCCTATGAAGTCTGTGTTGGGCCAAACATGATTTGGCCTTGACACATTGACCGACTCATTGACCTGGACACTGGAAAACCACCAGATCTGAACACACCTAACGACACTGTTCCTGAGATACTTCCAACAGATCCAGAAGTTTCTGTATCATCACCCGCTAAGCCAGAGCAAGTAAAACCAGAAGAAATGGACTTCAGCAGAATCACCAACACAAGCAGGTCCTGGAGTAGCAGAACACCGCTACCAAATTCACGATTGCCAACCCCCAAATATGTATATGTAAATTACCAGTCTCATGAATACACCCGATATAGCGCGGATTCCCGGCTCGGGAAAAACATTGCTATCAGGCTACTTTCGGCCTGCAATTGACCATGAAAGGAATGGCTTAATTTTGCACCAAACATAGACAACTAATAGCAGTAATATATTTCTTGTCATTGCGGGGATACAAAATTCATTGATCCTTGATCATCAGCAAACTTGTACAAGCATACAAAATTTCTTGTTCACGCTGCCACTTGCCTAAGATAGTAAAGTCGTCTGAAAACAGTCAGCGAGCGTATCCCACCAACAGCGAGACCACCAATTTTCCCGAACAGCAGGCACGACGCGGGCACAGAATTCAATCCCTGTTTCGTGAAGTTTGTTTTACAATTGTTACTGACATTTCAAAACATGATTTATTGTGTGAACTTCTGGATTAGTACGTTTATGGTTTAAGTTTTCGTTCGGATTCAGATTTTGTAGTTTCTTTTGCCATAAAATAGTTCTATCATACATTAAACAGCCGTTAAGTTCGGACTTTCCCGTTACGTGAGCACGCGGTCTCTGCTTTTTTAGATAGTCTGTTCCCTGTCCAAAAAACTGCACTGAATTAGGTATAAGAACCCAAGGAACAAAGCAACCATGCTTGCAAGCATGTTTGATCGGTTGACATGCCAGCCAGCTCAGAGACTTTTTTTCAGCTGATTAATATTGTGCCATGAAAATTATATTCACATCATAGATAATTGAATATTTCTCCAGAGGTGGCAGACATACTTCATTTTAGATAACAATTGATTTGACTCCAGATGATATAGACCTGTCTTCCGTTTGTCTCTTCTCCAGTCACATCAACGATGTACAGCCGCGTAGTACTTCAGGCCTATGTAAGAACTTTGACGGAGTGGCAACATAACTGTATCAGCCATTTGTTTTTTCCTGTGACAATCAGGCTTATTTGGCTGCCAAGTACGCCATAGTCCACAAGAAAAAAAATGCTTTATGTTTGGCTTCTGTAGCTCTATTTGTTTTAATAGCTTTGTGGGTTGTGGCACAGTCGTCCCCTCGTGGGTCCTAAAACTGAAAACCACCTGTAATTATTCCATAAATGCCAAGACTGCGTTATATCGTACGTTTTGAGGGGAGCACCATGAAATTTCCTTTTTAGTAGGAGGGTAAAGATATTAAACATCGGCTTACACCACTGTTTAATGTTACAGTTTACTGTGAATCAATAACTTTCTACACTTATTCAGCATTAAACCATAATTTTCAAAGAAAGTGTTTGAATATGATTCAAGTATGGACATTATAAACTAGTAGTTTGTAACAATTATGATCAGCAAATCATGCAGTCATGATGTTACTTTTTTTTACAAAATCCTCTTTAGTGCCTCAAACCAGGGGCAAGCATTCAGAATACATCGATATCCCATCAAATTATACTTTAAAATATACATTGAGACCACATCATTTGAAGTTGACAGGAAATTGTATGATTTAAAATAAAACAGACACAAGGAAATCTGCCTCTAAGCAAAGAAGAGGTGGAAATTTACAAATGCTTCAAGCGCCAAGGTTTGGTTTGGTTCACTTCGTGGTCAGACATGTATACACTTGTACATACGCACATGGTCACTTGAACATGCACGTGGCCAAAGGGGCGATTTATGGATAACGGTATTTTGTTATTTGAGATTTTGGAACAACCACTAGAATTCTTGAAAATGCTATCACAGTGTGTACGTACAACTTGACCACACAAAAGACAAGTTTATAGGCCACCTCGCTCACAAAATCTCGTCGCGTGCGACTGGTCCACCAGGCAAAATCGGCTTCTCTCTGGGGAGCCTTAAGATCGAGCACAAGTCCTACTACAATCAAACATCGTCTTTTACGGCTATTTTTTACATCATTGGCCTTATATGGAACGTGAAGGCAGAGCTTTTGGAGATTGACGTACATGATGTTGTCTGAATATACATTATTGAATACCGAATTAGCCGGTATTCCGGTATTCATAGATTGTTAGTCGGTATTGTTCAGTATTTAAAAAGGCGGTATTCAGTAATACCGAAATACCACCCAAGCCAAATACACCCACATCAAAACAACCATTTATGGTAAAAATTCACAAAATTTTAGGTGACCTGTACATATGTTATTCTCTAAATAACTTGATGTGCACAGCCTTAAAACTTTCTGCTGCATTGTGTACATGTAGGTCCATGGCATAAAATGTACACAATGCAGTTGTACTAGTTGCATGGATATGTTCAGTCCCCCAAAGGGCACAATGAGAATCTGCCGTACTAAGTTTTTATCCAAAAAGCAATCTGCACCATTTACAATAGCTTTCAGGAATACTGTACAGTTCCGTGTGACCTTTTTTTTAATTTTTAAATTGCACTGCTCTGCAGTTAAGTTAAACTTTGAACATTTCTGTCATCCCATTCAGATTGTGTTACTTTGCCTTTCTTAATCATTATTATATTCTAATTTGACATTTTTGTGTAAATGTAAACATGTCTCAATACCTTTTTACAATTTTCAGACGAGCAAAATCAATGAGCATTTCACAAGGTGACAATCATTTTAAAAGGCAGATCATATCACAGCATGTACAGGTGTATATAATATTAAACAACCCAAGTGGGATTGGCAGACAAATTTGTACATGTACATGTAGATAAAAAGCTAAATTCATTCCTTGAGTCTTTACAATACTGTAGTAACCCAATATCAAGAACTGCCCCAAAATTAAGCACTCTCCGCAATATGCATTTCAAAATCCCAAATATGCATTTTCATAATTTTGATTATTTTGAACAACACAATACCATCTTAGATTTAACTTTTCATTATGAAACTAAACAAAAGGCTTTTAAATTCCAGCACATACATGTATGTTTATTTACCAAAAACAAATTCATCTGCCCTTGAAATGTTCAACCCTTTGCACCAGAAATTGAAAAGACCAATTCCGAGGATTGCAGACAACCAAAGGACTAACTTTCACAAGTACACTGTACCTAGCGAAGCACAAAAAGTAACCCTACAGGAACACATATTGTATTTGGCTGATGATACTTTACCCCATATTTAAGCTATGCTTCATGAAGTGAATGGTATTTGTCACAGGATGCATGCTTGATTGCTTGGTATTTTGCTTTGGCCAAACAAAAAATACTTGTACTTCCTACTACCCAATCTAACTAAGAAATTTGTTTTCAAATTGGTAAAAGAATACAAAATCATGATGTACACATAACCCAAGAGCCTAATGTTCGCATATAATGGAACTGTACATACATGTACTAATTTTAATATTTTGATTTTATTTAAGTTTGACCTAGTGTGTTTGGTGACCTTGCTTTTTTAAGAGAAGTCAAAGATAAAAACAAAGAAATCTGAGGGCCCCCCAACAAAGACAATTTTATATAGCCCTGCAGTTGTTGGATCTTGACGGGATGAGCACATTGTGCCCCATTCCTTTTACATGGCATATGACCAAGTATCCCCACTCAGCCCAAACCCAACAATTTACTGCCTGGTGGAGTTTGTTGGACTGAGTACTGATAGAGCATGAGGACTGTTGGAATCTGGCGGGTTGAGTACATATACCCCACCCAGCAGTGACAGGGTTTGGGATTTGACAAGTAGAGTCAGCCTTCTAGAAAAAAATGCTGAGGGGATTAGGGTTAACATATTTTGCGATCCTTTGAAGGGTCCACATTATTTTCATTTTCCCATATATGGATCATAAATACAGTGTAGTTCCCAAGGTCTCATACATGTACTCTTATATGCTAATTGCAACCTTTGTTCTGTTTACATCGTACGTATGACATTAGATAGATGTGCATGTGAACTTAGACACCTTATCTTATTACACGTGCAAGATAGGCAAAGAATGAAGTGCGACGATCTGAAACCATCTTTTACCTAATCCTAAACAAAAGCCTGAGTAAATGCTAAGTCTACCTGGATCAAAGAACTCTGAAGGCCAAATTGTAGTATTTTCACCATCAAATGTTTGTTTAAAAAATATTTTATTGAGTACATTCATCACTCTGATAGATCTGGAATGAACTGTGTGATCATTATTGTTTACGTTGGAATCAAGACTCAAGTGGTAGAACCATGAGTTATTACTGAGCGTTTAGGGTTTGTTTGTGAAGACTAGATAGACCTCGGGATTGAAATGACAGAAATTAACTGTGGACATAATGTAAAGGTTACATCCTTTAAAAAAACATGGAAATACATCAAAAGCCCTGCACAGGCACCCAGTTTAATAGTGTTGTCATGGTAGTACTTACTATTTCTTTATTGATGTGGCTCCAAAATCAGCACTGTGATAGGTCCACGGGAATCTGGGCCATTCCAGACATTTAAACTGGCCAATCTACACCTGGAGCAAAACCTTTGACAATTTATGCCTTTTGCGCGCCCTTCGTTAAATTTCATGGCTTCTTCAATCGTTTAGTCTTTGCTTGGGACCCCAATACTTGATGCCAGATCGTGCAGAATGTGCCCTCTTTATGGCCAGCATGTTGGTTAGCGTAGGGAGTCCCAAATCATGTGGAACAGTGCTCTACTACAATGACCCAAATAATCCTTGACGCCTGGAACTGAGACCGATAACCCCACAGCTTACACATGCAGTTCCTACACTTTTTCTTGGCAATGACCCAAAGCTGCCATCAACGACTGTTTGCCAAGTTGGCTGAATCAATACGAAGCCCAAAAATTGAATTCATGTACTTCAGCATTATAGGTCAGTTCATATGTACCGGTAAGTTGTTCTTGAATCAGCCTGATAGTACAATAGGCACTAAACACTTTCCCACTGTAGCATGGTTCAAACTTGAAAATTGTACTGTGTTTTGGGGGCAGGTTTAGCAAGTCAGTTAATTTGGGTGTAAGAGAACTGAACCGTCATCAATAAGGTCTGCTGAGACTTTGCCAGTTCTGCATTTTTTTTGAGAGGCAAGCCATAGAGCTGGCTGTGGTGATCATGGACTGGCAAGACTCAGGAGAGCACATTCATATTAAAATGAGGTGAGCCATGGTAAGCCGCCTAACTGCAGAAGGTGTTTGGCATTGCTTGAAAATATCCCACGAAAAAAATTGATATCTCGGTATTATTGATATTGGGCCACCGATATATCAATATCGGCAATTATCTGTTATCGACGGAGCTTACTTTTGGGGGGAAGATTTGATTGAGAAAGTGGACGGAAAGAGTTCTATATGCAACGCCACTTGACACCAAGTGAATAAACTGGGTATTTTCCCTCCTAAATTAAACTTTACTGGACATGTTTTTGCTTTCTAATGGATGATAGATCATTGTAGGGAATAATTTCTTGCGTCTGTGTATGGAACTCTTTCCAAGTGGTATTTTTTAAACGGAAATGTACCCCAATTTGGCTGTTCCATGTCAAGACATATGTAAAACACGGACTGAGCGATAATATACTACATGTACCAATGGGCTCTTCCAAAACTTTGGCAGCAGTTTAGTTATCTTGACATGGAAAAGCCGTCGAGACGACCTTATTTTAAAGATGGTGACTGAGAGAGCGAGCCCGTTAGGTTGAATGGATAAAGGCAAAAAGACTGGGAAATACCTGAATACCGTGAGTGAAATCATTCAATAAATGGTTTTTAGAAAGCGGAAAGGTCAAGAATCATGTTCGTGTGCAAGAGAAATTGCACCCACGATAAGTGGGTGCGCCGGAATGTTCAATACGCCGACATGAAATTGCGTAGACGGATGTGTGGCTAAGGATAAATCGGGAGTGATCCGTGCCACACTAGTGGGGCTACCTGACTCCACTTCAGCAGTTCTGTACAAAGTCTATGGGGAGTGAAGAGAAAATTTCCAAATATTTCCCAACAACATTGGTAAATGTTTCTCAGTCCAGAATCCACGTCTTTCCAGCATTTCTGTAACTTTTATTGAGATTATATATGATGAGAAAAGTGGAGTCAGGATGCAACATTTTAGCCGAAACGGACAAATTGAACCTTACCTAGTGAAATGGTGAGATTAACAGAATTCGGAAACTGAATTCCTTCAAACATAGTGTCACTCTGCCACCAGGTCATCTTCTTTTCCTTGTGGTAGTCAGTCAGGTACTTTGGAGGGTGGCTGAACCGACGGGATGAGGCGTCGCAGTATGAGCAGGCCCGGGTAGCCCCCGTTACCCCGGTCTGTCTGCAGTATCGAGAGGCTCTGTATAACCCGCAGGTGTTGGTTGCTTCCACATCCAGCTCAAAAGCGGCGTTCACAAACTCGGGCTGACAGCGCTGGGCACGGCCATTCCCGTCGTAGCAGGGCACAGCAGAATCTTGGGCCAGGATGGTAGAACAGATGAAAGCTAACAGCAGGAAAACCGGGCGAAAGATGGTGAAATTTTGCCGGTGGAACACTACCACCAAACGGTATTGTCCAGCCATTTTGTCGCAGGCCCAATTATGAATTACTGACGTACGTGCACAGGATATGTGGTAGTACAGTGCATGCCTTAATACCCGCCCGGCATGGCTTCTGTGCTCCCATTGGCTATCGCATCCACAGACAGGGTGGAAATGGCGCCACCTGCTGGTGACTCCCAGGAAGAGGCTGGCCTTGTGTGTTTTAGATCAGTAGCCACAAGTTTTAATTGGCTTTTTCGAAATTTTGCGAAAAAATCATTCCTTTTTTTCTGTTTTTTTTTCTTCTTCTTCTTCTGCTCAAAAGCCCTTTTGTTTTGTACACGTTTTCGTCGCCGCCACTTTCGTGCTTTTGCAACTTTGGATCTTCATACAATGAAGACCCCTTGTGCACAAATGGTCCTTAAAAATGACGCCATGATGACGTCATCAAGTGATTAATTATTGATTTTTCAATATTTATTTCAGCCCATTGACTTTGTACCCGTTTTCAAGGCACCATTTTTTTAAACTTAACAATATTTCGTTGTCATCAAAGTTACACCAAGTACTCCCCATAAAGCGAAGATAATACGTAAATAGCGACGTCGTGATGACGTCATCAAGTGATTTGCAATTAAATTTTTAATAATCCTTTTAATTCCGTCGGGTAGAGTATTCCTCAAATTATATACTGATGTAGTAACTATCGACATCGTGTTTTGTCCAATACCAATATATCGCTTTTTCATAACGACATTATCGAAATGTCAAATGTTATTAATTTTGCATGGATTCTACTCTTTCGTTCGCTTAAAAAATGGCTTGGCACCTGATGTGCGTGGGGACGTATTAAGTCGTGAACCTCGAACACGACGGGTGATGAAGTCAATGACAACACCAGACTTACAAATCCCACACGGCGTCTGCCAATGAATGCGGCAATGGTTTCAGAGTGTATATCATACAGTACAACTTTCTAGTCACATTTTACAAAAGTGAAATTCAGTTTGTGCGCCAAAATGTCCAGGATAGTGCAACAGATTTCATCGATAGTGGTCCTACACTCTCTTTCTTAAATTGTGTACAAAGAAAATCTGAAATGTGCACTCAATTATTGTTATGTTAGATATTATCAAAGAATTTTGTTTTTTAGAGTGGTAATTGCATATTTATGAATATGCAAATAAGGGTGGACTTTGCAGACCGGCGTCGACGGAGAATACATTCTTTAAGGTCCTATATCTCCAGAAGTACATGTCCTATTGGGTTCAAATCTTGCAGATATCTTGAAAACAGAGTGCTTCAGAGGAGTTTTGACCTCATGTGATGATTATGTCATCAGGAGAACGTCACGTGACATTAAAGGTGTACACTTCAAGGCCCTATATTTCCTGAAGTAGATGTCCTATCAGGTTCAAATCTTGCAGATATCGTGAAAAGAGAGTGGTTTAAAGGAATGTTCACCTTATCTCACGATGATTTCATTAGGAGACAAGTGACGTGACATTAAATGGTGCACTCTTTAAGGCCCTATATCTCCTAAAGTAGATATCTTATCAGGTTCAAATCTTGGAGATTTCTTGAAAAAGGAGTGCTTTAGAGGAATATTGACCTCATGTGGTAATTACGTCATCTTGAGACAATTCACGTGGCATTAAAGGTGCACTTTTTAAAGCGCTATATCTCCTGAAGGACATGTTGTATCAGGTTGAAACATAGCGGATAACTTGAAAGAGGGGTGTTATGTACGAAAAATGACTTGATTTGATGATGCCGTAGTTGTTCAAATGTCCAAAAGAATGCAAAAAAGCCCTCTGTTCTATTGGCAAACAGACAGATAACCTCTCGCTTTCTTTTCAATTTCATAAAGGTTTAAAGCACTTGACAATATTCGGGGCAAGAATGCATCATCTGACTTCATTTTGAACTGTGAGATTTCACAAAGACTGATATTTAATTTTTGTCATTGAGGAAGGACACAGAAGGAGTTATAACTCTGGCACTTCAAAGTGCTCGAGGATCGTCCCCGCGAAGTCAGAGGAATAATAGAAAACTTTCCAAAGTGTTCGAGTACTGTGTACACCTTCGCCGGACAAGTAGGGCCAGTAATATTTTTGCGATACTTGTGGTGCTTTGCTTGCAATTAACTAACTTTTCGCTGTGACCAGAAAATAGAGTGAGAAAAATCCTTGACGTTAGACGTACTTTTGCCATCTTGAATATAAAGCTTGTTTATTTTGATACGCTGTTCAATTATCCATTTCAATGTTTGTAATTTTATTTTTGTCCCTTGAAAACATCAGTTATCAAAGACTAAGACTGGCCAAACAACATCTTGACCACTACCAGAAAGCTAAGTTCATAACAAACGAGATGCACAATTTCACTACTAGGAGAGATCATGAGATCTCATAAAATAGTTTCATATAAATGACGTAAATTGATTAAAGTAAAACACAAAATCTTGGCTATTTATTCCCAAAATAACTCCAGAGGAAAGCGTCCGAGGAGGGTAGCAACTGACATTCAGGGCACACCGCCTACAAGCAACTGCGCAATCGCAAGCAGTAAATTTGACATTGTTGAGTCTATCCAGATCAGTGATCTCCAGCATAAAGACTTGATAGGAATGAGGCGCCCCTTATGACTTTATTAGTACAAAAATATCAAACGAGACTAATATATAGGACGAAAGTGAAATAAATCTAACACGAAACAAATATATAATTGACGAAAGAAGTATTTAAAGGACGAAACTAATACATATAAGTACGAAACCAATCTATATATAGGACAAAAGCACATTTAAAGGACAAAGGTGATTTATGTGGGACGAAAACTAACGAAACTTATAAATATGGAACGAAACTAACGAATATAGATCGGAAATAGTAAATACAAAATGAAACTAATAAATACAGAACGAAACTGATAAATAGAAGGACGCGCCGTGGCCGCCGCCTCAACGCCAAGCTGGTTGTGATATAGACCAAAATGAAAAAATGTACAGAATGGGAACTACAGACAGTCGGTGCGTTCGATTAGCTTCCGTGAAGCCTCGAAACGAGGCTTATCAAACGATGCATGCAATGTATTCGCCAAGGCATTCTGTTAAAAACGTCAGGTCCCCGCCACGTTCCATAACAGTCCATTCATAACATCATTGTATGGCACGCCAAATGTTTCAATATTCAACGTTTTCATATTATGTGTGATGTCCACAATATGTGTTCAATCGTTTTCATTATTATATGCAATGTGCAAACTTTATATGCTGTGTCCAATATACATGTGAGATGTTTAAGATATATGTGCGATGCTCTGCATAAATATGTTCAATATCTAACTTATACATGTGCAATGTTTAATATATTTATGCGATGTTTGACATTTTATATGTGCGATCTTGAAAATATATTTGTTCGATGTTTTTTCATATCGAACCCTTTCAGCCCCAGAAGTGAGTGCCAGTTGGGTTCTAAGTGGCATGGGGGTTCTTTAACAACGAGCCTTTGTGTCCCACGATTTAAATATCACTACATTACCAACGTTCCTCTTTGGCACACAGACCAAAATGCTTGCATCGGGAATGTAGATAGCGCTCTCTCCCGTTCGACATCGGTCTGATTGGACGAGATGGCTTGGAGACGCACTTTGCGCGTCCTTCCAAAAACCACAAGGTGAAATGGCCGGGACTTTGGACATTGCATCTATACCGATGGCTCAAAAAATAAGAACAATACAACTGAATGTGGTTTTTAGATACCCCAGCCTGGTTGTTCTAAGGGCGTTAGATTACATAATGATAACCTCGATTTTCACAGCTGAACTCTTAGCTGAGCTAAAAATCAAGAAGAATAGAATACATAAAAAAGCCATATAAAAATATACATCAAATACATGTTGGCATACACAGAGATTGTATATAAAAAGATCATAGTCTAGAAAGGCTTGGTTGGTGGTGGTGGTTTGGTGCACCAAACACATCACACTTCCCATGAAGCCCGTTGTAGGTGGAAGAAACCCTTGAGATAAAGCCACGTTTAGTCACCTCAATGCGACGCCATGGGACGTGGAGGATGTGTTTGTGTGCATGCCTTGTCCGTAGTGTTGGAGTATGTAAGGTAAATGGGTTGGCATTCATAGTAGAGAAAAAGTTGTGAAAATGCTTATACAAAAACGAACAATCATTGACGTCTCTTCTGTGTTTAAGTGTTGGGAGGCTGTACAATTCACAAAGATCAAGGTGATCAAGATTGACAGAATTAACATTACCGGTAGTTAGGTTCCTATGCATGAAGTTAAGAAAGCGACACTGGACTTTTTTCAATCCTATGAGCCTGATAAGCAGAGATTGAATTGAACACTAGCGTACATACTCTAGATGGGGCCTAATTAGTGAGCAATACAAAGTACGGAGAACATACTCGTTTTTCAGTGAGCGGAAGTTACTCCAAATTAAACCACACATACGATTAGCCTTTTTAATAACTGAATCAATGTGGGGAATAAAGGTTAGCTTACTATCGATAAAAACTCCAAGATCTTTCTGAATTGTTACCCTCTTAAGCGCAGTGTCACCAAGAGTGTAAGTCACATTGAGGGGTTTCTTCTTAAGTGACAACGACAAAACACTACATTTACTGGCATTGAGAGATAATTTCCAAGTTTGAGACCATATCATAATTCTATTCAAATCTTCTTGCAGTGAAGTTACATCAGTGGTATAGACAATCTTACCAAAAACCTTCAAGTCATCGGCAAAGAGTAAACATTTATTATTGAGGCATTTGGATATGTCATTAACGAACAAGCTGAACAAAGTTGGTCCTAGTACCGAGCCTTGGGGAACACCAGAGGGTACTGAATTCCAGCTAGAACAACAATCGTCAACAATAACTCGATGTTTCCTACCAGTAAGTAAGGTATTTTGACCAAGCAATCCGCTTGTAATTGGAGCCAGCAAGTTTGAAAAGTTCCATGTGTTCAGGAGTAGGATGGGCCTCTTTCTTATTAAACGCTCGTTCCTCGACTCTCAGTGCTTGACGAACTTCACTGTCAAACCACGGGGGAGACGGACGCCGTGGTCGTATAGTCGGTACAACATCGATAAATGCAGCCTTCATAAAGTCATAGAACAATGAGGCAGTGGCATCACAATTGTCACTTGCCTCTAGAAGACACCACGGGTTACAGTCAATTGTTTTCTGAATGTCATTTAGACCAGCTTTGTGGAAGTTGGAAGATTTTAGGCACATAAAATTCAATTCTGAGAGAATTGTGGTCCGATGCAAATACGTTGTCGCCACTTTCACTGGAGGCCTGCAAATGGTCAGAGCAAAGGATAAGGTCAAGGATGTTTTCTCCTCTGGTTGGGGAAAGATTTATTTCGTGCAGACTGTGAGCAGTCATGACTGCACCAATAAACACATCATCCATGGTGGATTCACTTGAAACTGGAAGACCATTGTCCGAGTGCCACTGTAGTGAAGGCAAGCTGAAATCTCTAACAATGCATATGGCATTGTACTGGCGTGAGACACTAGTCAGGCAGTCGGCAAAAATCCTCTTAAGTTGGAACACCACTGTTGGGGGTCTGTAGAACACGCCAAGCAGCATTTTGTTGCGACTGGACAGCCTGACTTCAACCCACAATAGCTCAAGATTATCCTGCTCAAGTTCAGGTCTTCTACGGCACTCAAAATCATTATGGCAGCCCAACAGCACTCCGCCACCTCGTTTACGACACCTGTCCTTCCTGAAGATGGTGTAGTCAGGAATGTCCAATTCAGCATCAAACACAGCCTCTGTCAGCCAGGTTTCAGTGAGGGCGAAGAAGTTGAAAAATCCTTCTGGTTGAAGATGAGTGGCCAATGAGGAGTGAAAGACGTCCAGTTTATTCTACAGACTCCTCACACTCTGCTGATAAACTAGGAGGACACTGCCATGGGAGAAACTAGGAGACTCTAAAGATTCTGGACCCGGGTTGACTTCAACATCACCAGCTAGAATTATGTTAAAGTTGCTGTAGCATTTGCATAGTACAGAGTTCTGCTTCTAGAGAGCTTTTGTCTGTTGACTATTCTATTGTATTGAGTGGTGTTGCAAGGCACAATGAACAGTTAATCATGCCACAGTGGCTTGAAGTGTGCCATCAGCCATTGTGGACGATGGAGCTGGTCAAGCATGCAATGCAGCCTAGTGTACAAACCTTGAATTGAAGGCAAGGACTGATGAAAATCTGGATGAAAAATGCCCCCGAACTGGCAGGACCCTCTGAAATATCCATGGTAACTTATACCAGAGTGATCAAAACCCCATCCGATGGTATATGAATCAAGTATCCAAGTGGTCTGGTAACAGCTAATGTCGCAATAAACGGGAGAACATAACAGAAAGCATGTTCACTGCCCGCCATACTGATAACATGTATTAAAAATCGAGCCAATCATGTCACATTTGAGTGGATCCCTGGTCACTATGGGATTAAGGAAAATGAAAGAGCGGATCAAATCGCAAAAAAAAGCTTGTCAGAAAGAGAACATAGATGTCAAATTGCCTTTAACTGACACTGAAGTAAAACATATTCTTGTCAATCATCTTAAATACAACTAGCAACAAGAGTGGAATGACACTAAGAATTCGGAGCTTAAAACTATCCAACCAATCGCATCTCTTAGAATGAAATCCTGGAACCTCCCAGGGTGGCAACAAATTATTATCTATAAGTTAAGATTAGGATCTATTAACCTCAATACTAGGTGGAAAGGCTTGCGGTAGCACCATGCGAAGGAATATATCTCTCATGAATATGTGTGGTTCTGAAAAGGACCGGGAGTATACTCATACGTGCTCAGTCCGTCGTCAGGAGACTGAAGAGATGCTGTTGTGTTGTTTCAATGGCGCTTTCAGCATCTCAGGTTATTTGCGCCAATAACTGTACGTTTATTCGTACACTTTATTAATCAGCATCACATTATGGAGTAAGGAAGAAGGTCCAGGAAAGAACCGCTACGCTAACCCGCACCCACAACAACGAGATGCTAAAGATGGAGCTGTCTATATAAGGTGACTGGATGTAGTGGGGTGTGACGAGGATGCTAGTGGTCAGTGAGGCGTGTCAGTTGGGCATAGGTTTGGGCGGGGTGAGGTGGGCGGGGTGAGGTAGCCGGGGGTATAGGAGACTCATAGGTGGGGTGGGGTGTCCTAGGGTATAGAGGACCCACTGGACTAGGAGGTGAGCAGGGGTTGCCAGATGTCACTGATGGAAATGCCAATGTCTTGGGGAACGATGTCGTGCTTGAGGATCTCCAAGGCTTCTCTGATGCGTTTTGGGTACCAGTGCTGGATGCTGGTGATGAGGTTGGCTTGGTCCCAGTTGATGCGGTGGTCTTCAGAGTGGGAATGCTCGACTGTTCCGGACTTCTCATACTCTCCCTTCCTGCAATGAGCTTGGTGTTCTTTGAGTCTGGTGGGGAGGTCCCTACCAGTCTCGCCGATATACTCTTTACAGCATTGGCAGGGGATCTTGTACACCCCTGGTCGGTGGTGCGGATCTTGTAGGTCCTTGTGGGATGTCAGCATGCCACGGATCTTGAGAGGGGCTGTGTGGAATACCTTGATGTCATACTTGCTCAGGATACGCTGGATGTGATGGGATGTACAACCTATATAGGTAGG
Organism: Acanthaster planci; assembly: GCF_001949145.1. The sequence continues at coordinate 282,051 of NW_019091543.1, read as the reverse complement.
GGAGAGTAACAAAACTAGGGACCTTATCTAGCTGGCTTTTGGTATAGGAGACCCTTCGGTCGGGAGGGGTTCTTGGACTTGGGTCTTGATCTGCTGAGGCTTGTAGCCGTTTCGTTGAAATGCTGTGGAGATGTGGTGCAGTTCTTTGGCGAGGTGTTCCTTGTCGCAGATGTTGTAGACCCTGCGAACATGGGCTCGGTTGACAGACGACTTGATTTTGGGGTGATGGAAGGAGCAGCTATTGAGGTATCTGTGGGTGTGAGTGAGTTTGTTTCTGCATTCAAATGGGGACCCTGAACAATTGAGGACGATAAGGTCTCCGATTGACAGAGGGTCCCCGATTGACAACTGTGTACAAAACATACGGGTGGTCTTGTACAAACAAAAGAGGAACAACATGGGGCCCCCAGTTGCAGGCAAATACACACTTGTGTGGGTTTGCGGTACACGTTGCAGGAGAGTTGGCCATCTTGACTTCTGCACACCTCAACATCAAGAAAGGAAATGCTGCCATTTATTTCTTGTTCAAAGGTAAACTGGATGCTGCTGTGATACCCATTGAAGTGATCCAAGAAGTGCGGAGGTTGTCTTGCCCGTGCTGCCAGATGACAAGTGTATCATTCACATACCGGAGCCAGATCTTGGGACGATGGTCTGCGGTGGCAATGGCGGTCTGCTCTAATTGAATTCGAGCAGACTTCGTCAAAGAATTTGATGAATTCTTCCATTAATATGTTAGCCAGAACCGGGGATATAGACAATTCCATAGAGGTTCTAGCTAACTGTTCAAAGAATTTGTCCCGCTCTCGGAAGTTGGTTGAGTTAACGCAGGTGGTGAGGAGGTCGTGGAGCTGGCTTGGGGTGAGGTCGGTGCGATCCTAATTGCTAATCAAGGAAAAGGAAGGATTCCAATCTTTATTCTTTAACCCTGAAATGTACTTTGTTGTCTCAATGCAGAGTAAGTTGTCATGGTTTCCCAGCAGAAATTGAAAGGTCACCATCAATCAACTGGCATATCATACGGAAAACAGAACACGCTTTCTTTGGCAGAATGACACTTTTTGCTGAAGAAAAAAAAAATCACCCATATAGCGAGTCAGTTGATCCTCATGCTCCCTTATTGGCACAAATATTATTATTTACTAGCCAAACATCCCATAATAAGAATACACATGGCAGTCCAGATCAGAATAAAAATGCTAAAGACAACTACCAGTGTGAGCATGTAATGTTCAGTCGTTATAGAATCTTGGAACGGATTGAAAGTAACGCGCGCGAAATCAACAACAAAAGGAACAGCTCCACAAAAAATCTTGAATTGGACAGCAAAGTAAGCTTAAACGCATGATAGCAATTTGAAAATAAATTTGGAATGAAACTACTTACACGCGCGAAACCCCTGAAATGTACACCCTTAAGAATAAGCAGCAATGATAAAAGAAACTCAATCAATCAATCAATGGAACATATACAAAGTCAAATGAAACACCTTAGCTGTTTCTCCCTTCGGCACTTGTGTTGGCGATCTCCAACTTAGGCGCGGTCCAGAAAGCGTCAATGGCGGAGTCTTGGCATCCTGGGAGGTGAGAAGCAGGCCGGGTGGAGAGACGAACCAGGTCGGCTCCCCAAAGCGTGACCCGGGGACTCGCGCTCTATATTAACAGAGCACGTGACAAGATGCTGCGAGGGGTTAGGAACGCGACAGAAAGTCGATTTAAGGAGTCGGCTCTCGTTCCTAAACTGAACAAAAAAGTGCAAGGGGCACTCTAAGACAGCACTCGCACCGAGGTCTGTTGCTTCTCATTAAGAACCAACTTTATATAAAATTACTAAAAATTAAGGGAACCTAAACCGAGGTTACATAAAGAAGATCACAGACGGCAACAACTTATTACTAATGAAAAACGTAAGTATTCGGTAGTGTTCACCCAGAACATTATTTACAGTGTGAATGCCATAGGCCTAATGAGGGAAGTAGAAAACGCAATGGTCTATACACCATTGGGGGACACGAAGCGTGATCTGTGGTTAACAGTAACGGTAACGTGAGCTAGCTCATTTGAATAGAATGTGGGAGAAGTCTGGCAAGTGGTTACACTCTTCGTTGAGCCTTATGTGGAAACGTTCTAATATACCAGCGGCCCGTCTAGAGTCGTAGCGGCCCGCCACCGCTACGTCCGAACCGATTGCCGGGCGAGACACTCCCGTGTCCCTCGCCACCCTTGTCTTGCTAACTAGCCCCAGTCCTCCCCGTCTCTACGCAGAGCCAATGGTACATAGTGCGGCGACTTTATCGTTGTGCTCATCACATGGCAGTCTGAGCGGCAGTGCGGTCGGTACTTACCAGTGCTGGCCCCGTCCAGCCCTTGCTAGTCACCGTGGTGGTCTGCGACAGCTCCCACCACGGCCCGGCCCGATGAGTGTAGCCTAGCTGTGCGATGCTACACACACATACCGTACTCACTCCGTCCGACTTGCACTTCCAATGGTCCTGCCAAACTGTAGTTTAGTTCCACTCGTATACAACTTTGTCTCTCTATAACTTGCCTTTTGTGATTTGTATTATGTTAAGCTACACCTTCTTCGAACCCACATTAAACTTTGATGAAGAGAAGTGAGCGCAATAAACCAACAACACAGTTTGACTGTCACCCAAACCCCTTGTCTCACGTCCGCCTTTTAATAAATTGTTGACCACAAATATCACATCCCGTAGACACTAATAAAGTCCATCGACTTGATATTTAGGGAATGCAACACTACTTAGTCGCAGTCTACAAGATTTATTCAAGTATTTGCAGAGCAAGCTGGACATTGGGTCAGAAGTTATAGCGTACATACTACTTAGGGTTGTGTACAGTAATGTAACAAATGAACCAATTCAGTGATTCGACAAAGCAAAAATGCAAATAAAACAAACAATCTACAAAAACATTATAAACTAGCGGAACAAAACGAAATAACAATAAGGAAGTATTCAAGATAGGCGGATAAACAAACTTTTAGCAAGGATACACAATCGTTTTAAGGTTAGTCAAAAAACTGTGATCGATTCAATGAAGGTTAGGAACGTGACAGAACGTCGATATGAGGAGTCGGCTCTCGTTCCTGAACTGAACAAACAAAAATGAGTGCAAAGGGCACTCTAAGACGGCACTCGCACTAAGGTCTTCTTCGCTTCTGAAGACACGAGGTTGGGGGCAGGGGTTAAGTAGCCCTACCGATCACGCGCTCATACAGGTTCTGGTTGAAACTTGTGATACGCCAAAACACTAAAACACTAAAACAATGGAGTAATTTCGAGGATTACCAATCAGAAAGTGGGTGGTGGACAACATTTACATGTATAAGAGAAACGTGGACAACTGGGGACTGACCAATCCGGTACTAGAGTTGGGCCACGTTGTCCAGCGTGACCATACTTTCTCCCCGGTTACAGGCAGAACAATCCGAGCCTGGCATTCCTTGGGTTGTATCTGGGGGACATTTGCCCTTTGGGAATAGTTGGATCGTGGGAAAGTCAGACCCAGGAATCTTGTCAGACCCCTAAGAAATCTTGTCGGATCCCAGAATTACATATTTTCCCCAAAATTACACAGGGTCCGACATGTATATAACCCAATGTGCGGTGAATCAAGATTTAGTTTACAGGCAGCGTTTGTGAATAGGCATTTCAGTCCAACCCAAATCAAGGAAGCCCCATCTATCACCTCTTCAATGAGCAGCTGAATAAAGCCTACCTACCTAATTCCTATTTTTTTCATGTACAGTGCTTTGATGTTTGGTGTGAACACTCTGTAAATATTATATTTATTAGTCCTGATATTATTCTTCAATAATGCAGGACTGGATGATAAGCAACCCCCACTTACCAAAAGCCACTACGTGTGAACTTCACTATACCCAGCAAGAAATGAGACCGAGGGGTACCCACCCAACATGTCCAATCCCAATACACATTCCAGACTATTGTTACTTAACACATCCCCCAAAACGTCTGAAACCAATACAAAGCGGGGAGGGGGGGTTCTCTCCGTCTCATACCTTGCTGCATATGTATATGCTTCACGGAACCGACTGGGTGTAGCCATTTCAATCATCTGTCAACCCTACAGATGTTTCAACTCTTCTTCTGTGAAGCAATTTGGCAATTGCAGGTGAGGGGACCAACCGATATGCAGATCAGACACTATGTGTAAAATCCGCTGACTCTCAGTGTACTTGGATTGCAACAGATGTTCCTGAAATAATGGCCTTTGTCGCACTGCTACTCTCGATGGGCATCAACAAAAGGCCTAGCTACGCAATGTACTGGTCCAGGTGTGAAGTTCTTTGAAGTCCTTTGTATCCGTCGGTAATGTCTAGCAACCGATTTATAGCACTCCTTCAATTTCTCCACCTTGCCGACAACACAGCAGACGACTCACCCTGTGACAAACTGTCTAAAGTGCGTCCGATACTGGACATTGTAGTTCAATTGTTTCGTAGCACCTATAAGCCCGGACGAAACCTCTCACCGGATGAGACTATGATAAAGTTTAATGGTCGACTCGGTTTTAAACAGTACACACCACGCAAGTTGGCCACATATGGCTTGAAATATTTTTCCTTGAACGAGTCTCAAACCAGTCACACATGTGATTGGAAGGTGATTACTGGATCCAAGGCTCTATCAGACCAAATCATCTCGCACTCCGTTGCGTACGCTGAAGCCAACAATCCACCCAACCTTACAGCATCAGGCCAAGTTGTCGTCGACCTACTAAAAGGACTGGAAAACAATGGACATGTTGTTTTCATGGACAATTGGTACACTCAATAGCCCCGCTCTTGTGCACAAGTTGTCCCAGCTAGGGTTTGGAGCCGGTGGAACTGTGCGCTATACCACACAAGGCATTCCAGAGAGTGCAAACTCTAAAAAAAGGTCCCCGTGAACCGACATGATCCACCCCAGTTTTTCTCTAAAGCAGGGCAACTATGTGTTGTTTGGCAGTACGCCAATAACGTGTCACAGTTCTGACTAACCTATGGCGACTGCAAAAGTGACGCTTAAGACATTCATTGCAAAAAAGTTCCACCAGTAACTGCCGTCGTCAACGATTATAATAAGTTCATGGGCGGAAGTGACTTAGCATCACAAATGTGTCAGTACTACACACATCATCATAGATCCCTGAAATGGTGGAAACACGTTTTCTTTACATCTACCATCGTGTACAACAGCATCCCTGCAAAGCGCCCGCTCACTAGCTTCAATTTCCGGGTCATCGATGAACTGTTGTCCACCTCCAGGACCAGCAACTCAACAACGCATGCCCCTGAAATTGCACTCCTTTCAAGTGGACATTATCCCGGAAGAAATAGGCAAGGCCAAAAACGGAACTCTGTTGTTTGCAGTACGAGAACCCAACGCAAACAGACTCGTATGATTTGTAAGAATTGCCAGAAACCTTGTGTCTAATGCCATGTTTTGAAACATTTGTTAACATAGACTCGGGTAGTTTAGATTGCGTCCCCTTCAGCCACACCCCTTCCAACGTTGCAATGGATCGCCCTGGGCGCACACCAATCTTTAATGCAACATTGGATGGGGGGGGGTGAAGAGGGTGGGAGGCAAAGGCCTTCATGAAATCTGAGCGGAAACTCGCGTGCCATAAATGTGGTGCTATCTCCAATCAGTCTTGTTGTAGACAAGAATAAATATAGCATACCCCTGAATAAAAGAAGTTTATTCCTGTGGTTTCACCAATGGTTCTCCATGATTTGAAAAAAAAAAGTTCCATGTAGGAAGTTCACTCATCTTCTTCTTCAGTTACCAATTAGTTCCCAGAAATCAGTTAGAGGTCATTGAAAGCTTTTTCAATGAAGACACAATTTTTCAGACCAGTCTCAGAGGGTTTGTACACAGGGTGTAAAATGAACCTCGTGTGTGGAACTCTTTCCTCTGGTTTTTACCAAAACAACTTCAGTAATATTCTCCTTTTTGGATATCATTACCATTTAGTCAATGGGGTGTCATTGCAAGAGTGGCCTTTCATGATCTCGACTGGTGAGGGCACTATACAGTAAAAGTTACTTAATTGTGCCTGGTAAACAAAGGGAACTTACATGTAAACTAATATTGTAAGGAACTCGCCAAGCCAGGCAGCCAGGCAGCGGGAACCACTCACAGCGGATGCAGAGTTCTGGCAACTGTTGATTTTCGACTTGGCCGAAGACAACGCGATAATGTGCTAGGAAGGTGGCACAGCCACTGCACCGCAATTAACAATACGGTATGTTTTTTCCCCCAGAGAAAAAACCACTGGAAGTTCTATGCTCGCATAGGATGTGGCACACAGGGTCAACCATTTAAAATAGACGGATTCAAGCATGGGCGACAGTATAGTACCTCACACCCGAGCCCCACTAGTGTGGCCCGCACCCTCGCTATCGCTCCCTTAGCCACACGTCCGTAGGGCTATTCGCAGTTTTGTGTCGGCTTGGTGAAATCTTCGGCGCACCCTCTTATAATCGTAGGCGCAAATTTTTGTGCAAGCACAAAATGACCTGTTGTCTCTCCGCTTTCTAATGACTATTAATAGAATGATTTCACCAACGTTATTCTGGTATTTTCAGTCTTTTTGCCTTTACCCATTCAATCTCACGGTCTCACTCTCACACGCCATCTTTAAAGGATCCAGGAAATGAATTTTTCTTAGAATCACTTCTTTTGTATCTCTGTACTCTTCCTCCGTGTTAGCCTTTGATCAAGGCGCCCGCGGCAAAATGGATAGTCGCTCAAGAGCGAGGAGCTGGAGGAAACTTGTTTTAACTAGGTTATAGATGGCGCTGTGCTAGCGACGACAAGTCTGCTACAAGTCTCAGTTTTGTTTTTTGTTTTAACCTGTTTAGCCTACATA